>CM021108.1:170845729-170874019 GCA_007115665.2 Sequoiadendron giganteum | reverse complement strand
TATACAAGATTAGCAAAAAGTTGAACCATGCGAAAAACAAACTGAAGGAATGGAACGTCACACTTTAAAAACATCTTCCAGAAGAAAGAGAGAGTGGAAAAAGAGCTAGCCACGCTCAATGAGCATATCATAGCAAATGGCATGGGGAGTGATGAATTTGAAGTGGAAAAAACATTGAAAGAGGAATTGACAGAAATCTTGAAAAGAGAGGAGTGTTTATGGAAACAAAAATCAAAGGAAACATGGCTAAAGTAAGGAGATAGGAACACCAAGTATTTTCATAGAACAATGGTGACAAATAGGAGCAGAAACAAAATCACAGCAATTAGAAGGGAGGATGGAAAAACCACCCAATCAATGGATGAGGTCAATGAGGAGGCAGTGAACTTTTTTCAGGCAATTCTAAACATACCAGCTCCAGAGAATAGGAATGTATGGGACAAACTCCTGAGCTACATCCTAGCAATAATAGGGGAAGATCAAAACAAGACACTATATCAGAAAATTAGTATGGAAGAGGTGAAGAAGGAAACCTTCCAACTTAATCTTGATAAGTCTTTGGGCCTAGATGGGTTTCCGGCGGGCTTCTTCCAGAAATTCTGGGGCATTGTGGGAGAAGATCTAACATTGGCAGTGGAAGAATCGGGGAGAAAAATGACTATGCTAGGCTCAACAAACCACACTTTCTTGGCCCTAATTCCTAAGAATAAGGACCCTCAGTCAATGGGGGATTTCAGGGCGATTGCACTCTGTAATACGGTCTATAAGGTGGTCACTAAAATCATAGCCAATAGACTGAAAGGTGTTTTAAGCCAGATAATAACGGAAGAACAAAGTGGCTTTGCCCTGAGACGGTCAATTGTTGAAGGCATCATTACAGCTCACAAAACCTTACACTCAGTTAGGAAGACAAGGGATCCATGTATGATTCTCAACTAGACATCCTCAAAGCAAATGATTTAGTGGACAGACAATTCCCAGTAGAGGTGCTCAAAAATTTTGGCTTCATGCAAGAGTGGATCAACTAGGTTAGAAGCTACATATCAACTGCCAAGTTCTTTGTCTTAGTAAATGGGACGTCACAGGGCTTCTTTGCATCTACTAGGGGCATCCGACAAGGGGACCCCCTATCTCCCTTCTTGTTCATCATTATGGTGGAGGCTGTGGGTAGAGGAATCAGTGTGTTAAGGCAATCAAGGGAATGGAAAGGGGTATCAATGGCAAACGGGTTGGAAGCAAC
Organism: Sequoiadendron giganteum; assembly: GCA_007115665.2. Classification (NCBI taxonomy): domain Eukaryota; kingdom Viridiplantae; phylum Streptophyta; class Pinopsida; order Cupressales; family Cupressaceae; genus Sequoiadendron; species Sequoiadendron giganteum. The sequence continues at coordinate 170,872,779 of CM021108.1, read as the reverse complement.
GACACACCAACAATTCACATATGACAATACTTTTTGGCACGACGAGTAGAAAGGAGGCACAGACAATCAAATTTTTTTTGGATGAGTATTGCTTAGCATCAAGACAAAGCATCAATTGACGTAAGTCAGAGGTCTTCTTCATCAATACACAACCTAGCCTACAGAGGGAATCGACAAGGATATTGGGACTGAGAGTGGCAAACTTCCTAGGTAGGTTTTCAGGAACACCTCTTTTCATTGGTATCAATAAAAAACGTTACTGGGAAAACCTAGTAAACAGCTGCAAAAGCAAACTGGGGACATGGAAAGGGAAATGGTTGTCATCAGAAGGGAGGCTTATGATGGTAAAGGCAGTGCTCTTAGCATACCAATTTACTCAATGGCCTGCTTGAAGATTCCAATAGTGGTTGAAGACAAACTTAATCAAATCATCAAAAATTTCTTCTAGAGTGGATCAGGGGAAAAACAAAAGTTCTCATTGGTGGCCTATGAGAAGGTATGTACACCCAAAGAAGCAAGGGGAACGAGCATCAAGCAACTAAAGTTGATGAATATGGTCATGGGGCCCAAATTGGTGTGGGACATGTATGTGAAAGGGGATCAGAGATGGGTCAAGATATTGAGAAGAAAATACCTAGATTCAAACTCCCCAACTCAAATCCTTACTACTGGAAATCCCTTGAGAGGCTCAACAATATGGAATTATTTGTTGGAATGCAGAGACATCATTACCAAGAATGTAACATGGGAAGTAAGGAATGGATGATCAACCTCTTTCTGGTCGGATTCCTGGAACGGAAAAAAGGCCCTAGTAACACAACCCAATGTAGAGAAAGTGAAAACAAAAACAACAAGGATTTGGAAAAACAAAATGGCAAGATGGAGTCCAAAAATGGGAATTACACTCCTTACAAGATCTAAATGCCCTGCAAGAGCAAAAGGATGCTCTAACTGAAATCCTAAAAGAAAGAACTTTCTCTGCATCCAATCAAGAAGATACTATTAGACGATGTGGCTCAACTATTGGGTCATATGTTGTTAAGTTTGGTTACAAAATAAAAGAAATGGCAGAAGCAAGGCAAAACTGGCCTAACAAACTCATTTGGGGGAAACATTTCCTTCCAAAGGTAGGCATCTTCGCATGGCTAGTGGTCCAGAAAATAATTCTCATAGAGGATAGGCTAGCCATGCTTGGAATATAGGGACTAGGGTGGTGTGTCCTTTGTAAGCAGAGTAGTGAAAATGTGGATCACTTGTTAATGGGTTGCCCCTATGCAGAGCAATGTTAGAAATTCTTTATGAATAAACTGAGCATTCAATGCCCGATGCCCTCATGTTTACTTGCTTGGTTCAACATGTGGCCCCAACCTCGAAGAAAAGTAGCGTTTGACATCATATGGTCAATTGCCCCCTTTATTATAATTTGGGAAATATGGAAGGAATGCAATAGGAGAATATTTTAGGACAAGGAAATGACCTAGGAGAGACTATGCATTGAAATTGAAAGTATGATCACTAAGACAGTCAATGAGGCAGCACGATCAAAATCGAAGAAGCAAATGATCTATACAAGCTAGGATGACAAAGTGAAAAAAGCATTCAGTGGCCTAGCTATACCCCATCTATGTGGGCTAGGCATGAATGATTTAGTTAGCAAAAAAATGAATGAAGTGTCATGGGAAGCTCTGGAAGAAGGGTGGATTAAAATAAGCTTCGACAGAGCAGCTCGGGGCAACCCAGGGCCTGGAGGGGCAAGGTGTGTGGCTCGAGATGACCAAGGGAGGATAATTGCAAAAAGATCCATTCCCCTGGGAGTATGCACCAACAATGAGGCAAAGTTTTGAGCGGCCTTGAAGGGGCTTCAGTTGGGGATAGCGATTGGAGCAAAGAGAATACACTTGGAAGGAGATTCTCTAATCACCGCCAATGCAATACGACTCAACAATGTGCCCAATTGGAAATCAAATCACTGACTACAACCAATAAAGCAACTCCTAGACAAATTTGAGGCTTTCAAGGTAAGCCACATCTATAGAGAAGGTGACCATGTGGCGGACAACTTGGCCAAGGTGACGACAGAGAAGGATGGCTAACAAGGCAGCTTAGGTGGATGCTATGGACACCCGCTTTCACTATGATGATAACATCAGATATGGGACAAGACGTGTGATCACCGATAAAGATAAAAGGATTTACCAAAAAGATAATGGCAATGATGTCACAAAGGGGAGGATTATAAGGCGCAAGCAGCTCGTGCAGTCGTATCACATTAAGGAACCAAAGGATTCGATGTGATGACACAAATCTCCAAACTACCATCAACACAAAAAAGGGAAGAGAACGGAAGAGTACGTTGGCATCAGTAGTTGTGATGGACAGGAAAAGATCATTAAATGGCAGTATGTCATTGGAGCAACTCATTCGTGGGAGTTGTCATGCAAGGGTATGTTGGGAAAGAGGTTGATATTGGAAATTACATAGCAACTACACTCTATAAGGGCAGATCATAAGTAACTGGCAGCTCGTGCAGCCACATTGATCAAAAGATTTTGCGGATGTGACGCGGTGGTACGCTTCCCTAAGATGTCATCATAGAAAAGATAGATGGGTTGAGGTTAAAAAGTGAACAAAGCGAGCAAAGTGAGATGTAGCTTTGAAGAATTCAAAAGTAGAAACATCTTGTATAAGAGTTGAGTAGCAGCAATGGAGACCGCTCTTCCTGAACACAGCCAAGCAACAACAATCTTTCTATGGAGAGGTAACAGACAAGAGGCTGAAAGGGTTGTTGAATTCATCACACCCATTGATTCTATGGGCAACAAAGAAAGTGTTGGGCAAAGAATTTTTCCTGGCTCGACAAAGGTTCAGGGAAAATGTAGAGATATCGGCCATGTTCTTGGACATGCTCTTATACATGAGGCTCTCAAAGGCGAGGAGCAAGAAGCTATGCCAAATGGTGTTTGAGCGTGTTTGGCTTGGGGAAATAGACAAGGCGTTGAACAATGTGGATGGCAACCTACTTGTCTCGTTGTCCCAACACTACTACATGTCATTTGGTAATGGCTCGGAGGTTCCAAAATTTGTGGTGGTGCGAATGTTGCGCCCACAAGAGCTAGAGAGGAGATGGGGAGAGATAGATAGGTCTATCTCTTTCCTCCTACGAGCGGCGGGCATGTCCAACACTCCGACATTGGGCTGGGTTGGGGCGTACATACAAGCGGAAGGTTTGGATGGCAAGGCGGTGGCGAGAGATAGTGAAGATTGGGAGCTTGGTGGAGGTGACGAATGGTGAGAGTAGGACTCTCGCAACATAGAAGAAAAGGCCAACTATCTAGCACACAGTGCATGTGGACTTGAATGCCCGGTGATAGCCAATGCAATGGAGGCGAGGAAGATGCGTGTAAAAATGTCTGATGAAGATTAGGTGTGGTGTTGAATATTTCTACTATGGCCTTTTTTGATAAAGTTGATAATGTATAGTCTGCAATCTATGAGGGTCATTTTACTCAGTATGTGAGCCCTCATTTTGTAATTTGTAATGAGTGGGGATAAAGAATAGTCGAAATAGAAGCAAGTAGTATGTAAAGGGCAAGTAAAGGAGTATGGTAATATCTGAAAGCCATGGTGGCAATGGATGTAAAAAACCTTTTTGATATCAATATAACGGGCGTTGCCCCTAGCAGTTATTTACTGATCAAAAACAAAAAGAATATTAATTGCTTTGACTCTTATTGCAATGGGGTTCTTGAATGTTTAGAACATTTTTATAAATGGATACTTTCAAAGAGGAGAAATATATTACAAGGAATAGTTCTTTCATTTAAACAATGGATGCTTTCAAGGAGGAGAAATGTATTACAAGGAATGGTTTTTTTATTTAAACGTGTCATTTATAAAAATAGACTTCTAACTAATTAATATATTGTGTAATCTTTCTCACTGAATACCAAACCATTAACGTTCTAAGAAGCAATTTAATTTGTCATATTTATATTTATTGAAAAATATCTTAATATTTTATTATATAATTACTAACAATGTCTTTAAAATTGTATTTTAAAAATGAATATACAACATTTAAAGATGCTTTAAATATTGCAACATTTGGATTATTGCTTGAGATACCCCATGATAAGACAATAGTTATCACTTTAAAAAAAGAGAAACCAATTTAGATTTGATTATAAGTATTCTAATTTATTAAATTTGAATAATAATAATATAAGCTTGTTTGACACGATATTTGATTATTCTGATCCACAAACAAAAAAGCTTTGTGAAATAAAAATTGACATAAACGTAAAATTGGAAAGTAGATATAATCTTTGTAGAGAAATAAAGGAAAGGCATTTTCATGTATGAGGTGAGGATATCAAAAGATCAATTAATATCCCCCTCTAACCATTTAAGGTGTCCTATGAGAAATAAACCCCGTGGCCTATAATCTGTTTTCCTTCCACATTATGTCTCTCAAAAAATAGACCCACGTGATGACATTTACCTTCAACATTGTAACTGTAGTCAAACCATTATAGCTTCTGGATAGCAAGAAGGATTTGATTGAGCTTGAAGCTGTTATCACTCAACTATCAAAGAGAATTGGTCTTTCTTCAAGCCACTAATAGAATTCCGCCAAATTCATTGATTGATTGAATAGGTCCAATAATTCCAAGCATCAAGCATAAGGGTGGTTGACATCCTGTACGACAATTTGTTGGACTTGTCACTTGACTCATTAGTCAGCTAATGGCTAACATCCCAAATGTTTATCTTTTAGCACCTTTGAACTTGATAAACGATATCAACTTAGTTATAATGGGCAAGGAAAGCACGTGGCTTATATTAAGAACTATCTCAAGTACCTTGTAAGGGTAAAAATGACAATTTACAATCTCAACCCTACCCTATTCAATTGATCTATCAACAACTTGAACAAAGTAAGGCCAAACAATTATGATTCAACTATGATAATAGATAGACAAATGAATGAATGAACGAGGGATTTTAATGTCATCCACAAGACCAAAAGTCTAAGGGATCGAGAACTACAAAACTACGAAATCTCCAAATTCTTTTCGATGTTGGATCTTCTACTATGAATTTTAATAATAAAAAAAATCAATCTTGCTGATATTTTCTTCGTCAAATAGCTCATGCAGGTTGTCGATCTTCAAATTGCCTTCATATTGACTACGAATATCATCATACACCGTACACTCCATGATAAAATGCCATTCTGTCTCTACCACCCCTTTGCTACAAAACATGCAAATTGACTACAAAGAAGAGATTCCATGCCCACCCAACAAAGATAACCGTACATGTAATATACACCCAAGGAAGACAAAATAATTGATGGCAAAGATCCATGGTCACATCAAGTAAATAATGAGATACTTGCCACCTTATTTTCTTTTCTTTTTAGTGTTACTTTGGGTTTTGGTAAGTTTGTAGCCCACCTCATTAAAGATGGTACCACATGTCATAAAATATTGAAAAAAAATAGTTCAACTTTTTATTAAACCATGCCTTTTGATGCACTTGTGATAGGCTAATCTTTCTATGAGACTTATTGCAGGATGTACTTCTCATTTAATTAACCATAAATGAACGTCACAATTAATAGTTTAAAGTCGCAAATAGCTTTGAAGTCAAAAAGGAATGGTGCTTTCATGCCCAATACAATTACCACTCACAGTATTGGACCACCCTAAACTACTTGGTCTTCCACCCTAGTGTTATTTTTGTTATTTTAATTCTATCAAACAAAAGTATTAGCATTACAGTTAAAGAAAAATGTTATCAATGACATTTTTACAAAACTTCTAGATACAGCTTTTCAATTTTCAATTAATGTTATCGAAAGAAAAACATTGTAAAGAATCAATTGAGCTCCTAGTGATCTAGAAACGTATCCAGAGTCTCAGATACGGAGGTGTTTTTGATATGGAAAACAAGTGTTGGTCAGAGGACAAGTTTCTGCATAACCAGTGTGATGGATGCAGATCCGTTCGCATATAAGACAGTACCTTATTCTAGTCAGCCTCACTAGACAGCTCCTAATGTTCTTATTGGCATCATTGTCTACTAAATTATAGGTTTAAGAAAATTAAACACTGATACTTTGATCTTTCAGCATTGCACATAATACTGATAAGAATGCTATTATTACAGATAACATGATGATTGATGATATAGCTCAGCACTAGAAATCAGATTGAATGCACTACTAGTGAACATTGAATGCACAATTTTTTAATGCATATTGAATTGTTACAAAGCATTTTCTGAAAATGGATCTCTGCCTTATGTTTCAGAAAATCTATCTTGCATTAGACGCAGACACATTGAATTATGTCATACAATTACAACGAGGATTGCCTACAATTACATACAATTACTGGTAGACAATACTTTCTGCACTCAGGCCAGGTGATATGCCATCCGTCAAGGGAGTTCTGTACCAACTACTTTTGACATATTTCCTCAATCCAGCCAATGAATCAGGGATTCCATGATCCATAAAACCAAATGTCCGTAAGTCCTTCACATTTATTTTTTAAACAACAGAAAGTAATCAGCCTCAAAGCATTCAAGGCAAATCCACTTTTAATAGATGAGAAGGAAAAAAATCTGTTTATAATGTCTCAGTAGTAAAATTTGATACCAGAAATATATATGTCAAAAGGATACCTGAAATTGGAACTGCAGGCCATTAATTGGAATCAGAAACCCACTGATATTTGCCATCAGAATTTACAATGCCATAATCAATGCCTATCCAATCATCACTGCTATCTAAGCTTAGGAATTCAATTAGCTCGTCCTCATGCAATTCCATTCCATCTTCATTTAATGATCATCTTGTCCAGAGCAATCGTGTATTCCCTCATGATCCTGGCTTAAATTGGATTCTGCATTGCAATAGTCTGAGAGACAAACATAGAGCTTCTTATCAAGCAATGGTTTTGCAACTTGGAAGGGAATCCACCTGCAATAGGTATGATAAACGTTATCAAATGTCTAAATCTAACCAAATCACAAGGTATGCGCCTCTTCACCAAGAGATTCAAGGTACAACACTTCTACATAGCAAAGAATGGTAAAAGGATTCACTACAACTTCTAATAAATTTGGAGATAGAAGGTGTTGCTGAAGCTTAAACAATTTTGACAAGTCAATTTTATCTCCCTTCCCTATCCAATTTAAATAATGAAACTTGCCATTACTAGCCAAAAAAGTCAAAACACGATAAATATCGACAGCCTCAACAGGTCTTAACCAATTAGAAGAGTCCGGTGAGTACTCTCCCAGCCTGGTGACAATTTTTTGAGATTCCATGGACCAGTCAGGACTCAAACATAGGACCTCCAATTTACTGCATTAGATTGTTTTATAAGTTAAGGGAAGCTTTCAATCCCTCATACCCACAATGTGGCTTCAGAGCTATCAGATTAATCTTGACCACAGCCCTCTCAGCCATTTCTAATATTGAAAAGGTTTTGAAGTACTTTCATTCATGAAGAAGAATTGGCATCATTGGATCAAGTTCGATCTATGTTCTTTCACCTGTCAAAAGATTCAAAAAATCTTTGAGGTCCTCTAATCCACAAAGGGACTTATAAGCAGTTGGATAGGGATCTTCATCAAACTGCAGACATTGTCTTGAAATCCAGCTTGTTGGGGCATCACATGGAATCAGATCACCAGCAGATATTTTGACAGGTGGATGGCCAAAGAAACTTTTTGTGAATTTTAATAATGTATAAACATTTGGGTTCCATAAAAGCATTAAAGAAAATGTGAGCAGTTGGATTAGATCATTAGCTAGCATTGATTCAAGCTTAAGCATGTTGGAGAACATGTGGAAGCAGATCTGCAGAAGATGCCTGACAGGTAGGCAGCAGAAAAAGCCTTTGGATTCCTGATACCCACAAAGTGGCTTGAGAGCTATCAGATCAATCTTGACCAACAGCCCTCAGCCATTTTAAATATTGAAAAGGTTTTTAAGTACTTCAATTCACGAGGAAGAATCGGCACCATTGGATCAAGTTTGATCTATGGTCTTTCACCCATCAAAAGATTCATAAGAGCTTCGAGGTCCTTACAAAGGGACTTATAAGTGGTTGGATTGGGATCTTGCTCAAACCACAAACATTGTCTTGAAATTCAGCTTGTTGGGGCATCACATGGAATCATATCACTGGCAGATATTTTTGACAGATGGATGACCAAAAACGCTTTTTGAGGATTTGAATAATTGGATAAACACTTGAGGTCAATGTGAGAAGCAGTAAAAGCCTTTGGAGCAAGCTTTGCGTATGGGCTTTTTGGCCTGAAAAGAAACAAATGATTGATACAAATTGGCAGTCAAAGCAACATGTCGCTATATGCCTATATTCCACAGCAGATGGGGGGACACAGCAATAAGTTTTGGGTATGGACCAAAGTTTGGGGACAGTGGGGAGATGGCAGCACAAATAGAACATAGTACTTGAAAAACTAGTTATAAAAAAATGTATAAGAAATTGCAATTGAAATATCATCCATTCGCATCATGTGAAGGCAGCTTACAAGGTGCTTTGGTGCTCTTAGGCTACGTTATCGGTCCGGCCCCAGTACATGTCCCGGTCTAGTCCTGCTTGAGTGCGGGTCTGGATCCAGTTCACCTACGGGTCCGGGCAGGGCCACGCCCATCCCTTGTGAGTCCGTTCTGGGGTGAACTTGGCAAGTACTTGCCCCAATTCACCGAATTTTGGCTTCTTCTTTTTTTCACTTCTTTTACACTTTAAAGTGCAATACAGCCCCCAAACCCTAAAATGTGATATAGAAAACATCCAAAAGGGAAAAGCAAACTCATTTCTCATATTGTGAATGAAAAACAAAAATAATATCCTCTATTGCTAAACTATTTTTCTTGCTTGACATTGCATGGATAGAGTTGAAGATTGATCATTGAACATTCCAAGCTGGTTTTTTTCCTATTCCTACGCATTTGCAAGAGCTCAATTGTGCCAAGGAGATCGTAGAGGAAGATTTCTTCAAAAGAGGCAGGTTTTTTATTTTTAATTTTTTAATTTTTTTTCTACATTTTTTTTTACAAATGAAATCTCTTGTTTTGTTTTGAAGTTTTTGTTTTGTTTTCATTCTTCTAGGCATCTATAATACATGCTTAATTTTTTTAAATGAATTAAGTTGTATTTATATTTTTGTTTTCATTTGTTTCAAGTCTTTGAATGTGTTGTTTACTGAACTTGTTGTCTTAGGTATAACAATGGCAATTGATTCTAGCTCCATGAGCCGACCCCACTTCAAAACAAACCCAAACTTTCCCCTTTAATAATATGTTGAAATTATACAATAGTTTCCACATGGTGGCAGTTATGTTTGGATTTGTAGTGAATATAAAGTTAGATATTCAAGCTCATACAATTGAGTGAAAGTCATTTGTGCAAGATCCCAAGATAAGGCATCAAATTTTGCCCAAGCAAAGATGGTAATGACATTTCAAAATGGGCATATATTGAAGAGCAAAAAAAAAGCAAATCAAGCAGCAGGCCATAAATCACATCATCATTTGTTACAGAAAGGATCTCGACCACCTTCTAATTTTCAACCTACAAAGAGCCACCCATTTTTTTCCACACCTAAAGAACAATATGTGGCCTTTACATGAGATAAAAGAGACCATCAGAAATGACATTCAGAACGAGCCTCGAGAGATTGCCAATCAACATGTTGTGAGATGTGTCTATGCGAATGGATTGGCATTCAATGTTGTTCTCTTACCATATTGGCAACAAATGATGAAATGAGGCTCCAAAAGAATACAAGGGCCTGGGTTATGAGGTGTGTAGCACCTTATTGGAAAAAGAGGTGAAGTGCGTAGAGGAGTCCTTGAAGCCCATAAAGGATTCGTGGGCTGAAACAAGGGTGTCCATCATTTTTGATAGATGGAAAGATGCAAAAAGTCGGCCATTGATCAATGTTATTGTAGTGTCCCTTAAAGAGGCAATGTTTGTGAGAGTAATGGATTGTGAAGGGGAGGTGAAGGATGGTGCATTTATTGTTAACATTCTTTGTCAAGCCATTGAAGAAGTGAACCCTCAAAATATTGTGCAAGTTATAACAAACAATGCCAAAAATTGTAGAGTGGTTGAGTTATTGGTTAAGGAGCGCTATTCACACATTTTTTGGATACCTTGTGATGTCCACTCCCTCAACCTTATGCTACAAAAAATTGGGACCAAAATTGATTGGATCAAACAGGTGTATGTTGAGGCCGAAGAAATCCAAATCTTTGTCACCAACCACCATATGTCATAAGGAATATTTAGAACATTCTCGAAATTGGAGTTGTTGAAGGTAAGTTAAATATGTCTCACTTTATTTAAATTTTATTTCAATTTTTGTTTTATAAATTTATTTATTTTAATTTCGATTTTCAAACAAGTTGCAAAAACCTGTTTTGCCTCCAACACAATTGTGTTGAGATGACTTGTGAAGGTTAATGAAGCACTTTCTAACATAGTGATCAGCCCAAATTGGTCCATACGGAGGCAATCTAGCACTACATGGGCAACAAAGGTTAAGCAAATGATCCTAGAAGACATTTGGTGGGATCGTGTTGAGTATCTCCTCAGTTTCACTTAACCCATATTGAGCATGAACCTATATACCAACATGGATAGGCCTTGTTTGGGTGAGGTATATGATGGCACTGACTCAATGATTGAGAAGATAAAAGTAATCATAAATACAAAAGAGAAGATCCTAAAGAAAATTTCTTCAAACAACTACACAAAATCATTGAAGAGATGGAACAAAATGACCACTACGCCACATCTTGCCTTTGCATTGAGTCCCAAATCTTATAGTGTTGAGCTCCTTTCTGTGGCAACAAGAGCTGCCCCATATAAAGATGTTGAAGTCAATCAAGGTTACAAGGCAGCACTTTGTAGACTCTAAATCGATCGTGACATGTGGGACGTAGTGAGGGCCAAGTTCATGGATTTTGCATGCCCCGGCGACCTTGATATCGATGTTCTTCGAGACAAGTATAAGGTCAATGCTCATAGTTAGTGGTACTTCCATGGCCAATCATTCACACACCTACAACCTCTTGTGATCAAAATTTTATCACAAGTTTTATAAATAAATTCTTTTAAGTTTTATTTATATTTTAACTTTATAATTTTATTTTTTTATTTTGTATCTCTTCACTCTCTAAGTTCGTCTTAATAGGTTGCTAGTTCATCTGCATCTAAGAGGAATTGGAGCACATACTCCATCATCCACTTAGTAAAGCGCAATTGACTACACTCCAAAAAGGCAGAGGACTTGGTGTATGTGCATTCAAATTTCGCAGCTCCTCGCACACAAAGAAAATGGCTACAAGGAAGAGGACACAAGGAAGTGGGATATCAAGCCAGAGCATATTGACTTGGATGCTTCCACTTCCCACTTTGCTGCACTTGACGTTGACGATGAGCCAACTAGTGATCATGAGAATGCTAGTGCTAGTGCCAATGCTAGTGTTAGTGGTTTTTCTAATTTACCATTACCTACATCATCTACTATGGATGGTGATGATGATATTTTTAAAGACATGACTTTTGATCAATGATGGCTGATTGTTGACACTGACATTATTATTTTTTAACTTTAGTATATATCATGGCATTCAAGTTTGACTAATATTTGACTATTAATATGGTGGATTTGTTTATTATATAATATAAGATGCTATGTGTGGTGTAGTTTGAAAAGATATCATCAAAAGTCACCCATTTTAAGTATTGATTCATCAATCTACTGCTGCTGCTTGCATTTATAGCTGTTTTATCTGTGCTGTTATACTTGCTATAAATTTGCCATACTTTCTGCATAGCTGTTAAAGAGTACAAAGTGCTGAAAGTATGACATTATTGGTGAACCCAACGACATTATTGGTGAACCTGACACAGTAGTATAAGTGAAGTTTATGTTATTGCTCATGATGAAAGTTTTGAATGTGAAAGAAGAAAAAATACACCGCAAGAGGTGCAGAACCAACTACCATGTAACATATAAGAGAGATAAAGAAATCTGCTCAATTGCAGAAGGAAATCTCCCCAAAAATGATTTAGTTTTTCTTCAGAGAGTTCTAAAACAAAATTGATTATGATACACTAGCTTGTTGAGGCAGGGGAACTCTTGTTCCCTACAGGCCCCAGGGAGGAACACTGCAGGAAAGTCTCAGGAACATTCCCCCTTGCAGGTGGTGGTGGAGGGTGATTGGGGGATGTTTTATGCCCCTCACAAGATGTCTCCACCTGAGAAATGCTGGGATTCTCGGGTGAGGGAGGCAGGAGCACATCCCCATGGAACAATGCAAACAAAGACTTTCAAAAAGCTTCTTTATTGATGGAAAATCTTGTGAAACATTTGATTAACCTTGATCATTGGTTGGTAAGCTTCTTCAAGAAATTGAAACTAATCAGAGCTTTAATCATTTATATCATCCAAAGCAGCTTCTCGGCTGTCAGAAGGCTTAATGTCAATAATGAAGATGAAGGCATTAACAGGAACAGCCTGAAAGCATTAACAATCTTAACACATGGCTTTATGCAAACAAGGGCTTTTTAAAGGGCTTTCTTATTAATGGAAAATCTTGTTAACTGTTCAATTAATCTTGATCATTGTTTGGTAAGCTTCTTCAAGAGATTGAAACTACTCAAAGCTTTAATAATTTATATTATCTGAAGCAACTTCAATGGCAGGGATGAAGTTGTGAACAGAAAAGAACTGAAAGCATTGAAAAATAGAACTTAAGGCATTAACACTCTAACTTAAGTTGGAGAGAGGATAATAACAAAAGGAATTTAATTTAATTTGGACAAGTAAAAGTAATAGAACTTACTGATAGCGAACAGGACACAAAAGTTCTGAGGGATTATACGCTGATTTGTATCTCATTTTTGGACAAGAATGAATGTAGTAACCAAGATAATAATACTGTAGAGAAGGGCAAAGCTTTTGTGCCTCCTGCACCCATTTTATTTCTTCTAGAGCTGAATACTTCCCAAGCGATAAAAATGCCAAGTCTGGATCCCAAAACAGGTACTTGCTTGAAAGGCATCTAGGTAATATATCAATCACACCAACAGCAACCAATTGCCCATCAATCAAGTATTGCTGGTGAAATGAACCAAAGCCACAAGTTGGAACAGTGTTGTCATTGGTTGCTGGAACATAAACTAAAGGAGTGTTTACAAGAAAGCGTCTGTAAGAACTTTCCTTGACATCCTGTGGTCTATCATTATGCACCTTTATTTGATACTTCTTGTACAAGGCAAACTCTTGAGGATCAAATGATGATCTATTCAAACGAATCTCCAGTCTGTGTCTTTCATGCTTCTCAGAACTTTGATTGTCATCACAAGACTTAGCTCTTTTCCCAACAACTTTGGTTTTCCTTGAAGAAAATGCAGCACATGCCTTTATTGCAGATGTTTTATCAAGAGAATTTTGTCCCAAATCTTGCATTCCACTGCAAGAAATAAAATTGAGATAACCATTACAGGCCTGTAGAACGAAACCAGGAAGCCCTCCAAATGTTTCTAGCTTAGAAGCCAATTTCTCTGCTACCACTATGGGAGAAACTCCTCTTGATCTTTCTTCCTGACCTTGGCCATTCTCCAAAACTTCAGATGCAATCTTTAACTTCTCTGGCAGCTTCATGTGATTCAGGATGGCTGCAATTTGAAACGAAATGCTACAACAGAAATTTAAGTCTCTAAAAGGTTCTTTCAATTTCTTCTTCCTCTGGACTGTCACTTTTTTCACAGCTGCCCTCGGGAAGTTAAAACCAGCAGGAAGTTCCTCACTTTCTACACAAGCCTTGATTGCATCATCAATCTTCCTTGAGATATATATTGCATCTTCGTCTATCTCAGATGCCTTTGAATTTTGTGCATCTGATAATACCGTAGACACAGAAGTCTCCTGCATTTCTGCTTCTGCAAAGACATTCATGGTTGAACTGCATAATCTTCCAAGAGTAATGGCACCTTCTTTCTTCATATCCCCTACAGTCCTTGGTCCATCATAAGATCCATCCAAAAACCTGAAGGTTGTTATAAATGCAAATTATTCTTGGCAACAAACAAAACAAATTGAAGGATAACCACTAATATCGAAGTGTTTGAAAAGGATCACAATCACTTACACAAAACTGGTAGTATCTCATTAGATTTATCTCAGGAAAGTTACAATTTTATACTACACATTGAAAATACCTTTGCATCCGCCGGTCGACACGTGTTTGCTCTTTAGATGGAACAAATGAATCTACCTTGAGCCGAATCGTGTAAGGGGGGCAGCATGTCCTTTCCATTTCATGTTTGTAAAGAAGCATACCAGATCTTCTCCAGCCATGATCCAGAAGATCTAGAAAAATGAAATGATCACAAAGGCCTTTTACTAACAATGATGCATAACAAGATAACAAGGTACAACTAAGTTCAATACAATTAGCTTCTCTTTCTCATATCATTGAAAATAATATATAAAAAAATAGTTCCCGTTTAAATAAGTATCAGGTTTTCACCTATCCATCAGTTTTTTTTTTCTCTCAAGAGCTTCCAACTCAAAGAACTCTTCATAGTCTACATTCTGTGAATTTCTTTTTTCAGAAACACATACATGTTTACAATTTTTCGCTTCAAACCAAATCTATGATAAACTTCACTGTTATTCTTAATATAGGAAATGTTAAAAATTCGTTTAAAAAATGATTTAGCTATCAAAACTTATCAAGTTGCAAGTTAAAAAGGCATCAATATTCTACCACAATGCTATGTTTAAATCCTTCTTCAATTTCTCAGTAGGAGAGAAGGTTTTGTTGAGAGTTAAACCTCACAAGAGTTCTATAAAGTTTGGAAAGTCATCCAAACTAGCTCCATGCTACGTAGGTCCTATCGAGGTCCTCAAAGAAGTTAACCCTGTTACGTATCGCATTGCTTTGCCACCAGCTCTTGCCAAGATGCATAATGTCTTTCATGTCTTGTACCTTAAGAAGTACATACTAGGGGATAACCATGTTATTGATTGGAATGCTCTACAAGTACAAGACCTAGGAGTGGTATGTTTAATTTGGTAAAATCATCAGAGATTTTATTAACAGAAGCGGATTACATGTATAGATTTACAAAAGAGAGATTCCACGATCATAGAACGTGATTGGAATCATAACGGAAGACTGAAAAAGAAAGTAATGGACATATAGGAGGTAACAGTCTATTACACATACGAGACTTGAGTAATAAAACAATTAACCAAATACTAAATAAACCTAAGATGACCATTAATATTACATTTAATATTTTAATACCCTCCCTTAATGGTCATTGTACAAACAAAAACTAAGTCTACCCATATTGTGGTGGTCATCAAAATGCATAGTGTGCAGACTCCTTCTGCTCAGTCTGCTCTGCTACGTGAGCACTTTGTTGAGATGCTTCCTGGTTGGACTTCTCATCAGCCAACCGCTTTTTGCAATACCTCTGTATATGACCAATCTTCCCACAGTAATGGCAAGTAAAAGATTTCTTGGAGCCCTCCTCTGAATCGCCTCGTCCTTTCTGCTGAGTGGACTTGCCTTTGCCAATGTCCTTGGCAGTAAATGCTTGTTCAACACTAGGAGAGTCACTGCTGCTCCCAAATTGCTTCCTCCACCAATCCCGCTACAAAAGCTTGTTGCACAGCTCATCAAATTTCAATTCAACATTGCTTGATGTAATGTTGAGCGTTTCGATAAAGTGCTCGTAGGAAC
Source organism: Sequoiadendron giganteum (assembly GCA_007115665.2). NCBI lineage: Eukaryota > Viridiplantae > Streptophyta > Pinopsida > Cupressales > Cupressaceae > Sequoiadendron > Sequoiadendron giganteum. The sequence goes on along the minus strand of CM021108.1, from coordinate 170,856,965 downwards.
GTGGCAAACTCTTCAAAGTGATCACCATCACATCCTCTTCTTCCATCTTACAACCAATGGCCTCCAATTGATCGCAAATATTTTTTATTTTCATCAAGTGCTCCTGCAAAGACACTTGGTCATCCATCATAATAGAAAAGAGCATATCCTTCAGAAAGAAAGCCCTTCCCTTGTTTGAGGTCTCATGAAGATCTTTCAGATGCTTCTAGATCTTCGCAGCAAATTTACCAGATAGTATTTCTAGTAACATCTCATCGGCAATAGATAATTTAAGAAGCATGACTGCCTCCCTATTACTTCCATCATACTTGTCCTGATCCTTCCCAACAGCAGTGGGATGAACTTTTGTACCAAGAACAAGCGCATCCAAACACCAGTACTCAAAGATGGTAAGCATCCTCTGCTTCCACGTGTTGTAAGTCTTTCCATTGAACCTCTGCGAACTTTCCAACATAATATTGGACAAAGATGCCATCCCTCCCGTTTTCCAAAGCACGAAAGCGAGGTAACTCTATGATCAGTTGGCAAAACACTGGGCAATCAGCTGGAACAACTCCGATTTTTCAAAAATTGTTTGTAAAAGAGGCTCAGAATCTATAGAAAAACCCTCAAAAACTGTGTAAATTTTTTAAGAAAAATTTTGAAAACTCTATACAAATTTTTTATTTTTCCTAGAATTTCTGTCAAAACTGGCTCCAAAAACAATAACCCTCAAGCTGCCATCAGAAAATCACCTCAAACAACACCTAGAAAAACCTGACGACTACTCAGAAAAGTTCTCAAAAAACCCAGAAAGAATCTGGAATAAGAAAAAAAAAATCGACCTCAAAAAACAAAGGGTTTTTGAAAACCCTAGCCGACAGAATGCAAGTTATGGGTTTTTCTTGCAAAAAACACCAAGAATAACTCAAAATTAAAAAAAGGCACCCAAACCAGGTAATCAAAACACGACCAAAAATTTCAAAAAAATGTAGCCAGAACTTGATCAAAATCGCGACTTTACAAACTATAGAAAATGCGGCTCACAAAATGCAAAAATGCACCCAGAATGAAGAGACGTCACGCGCCCAAGAATAAGGTAAATCGCGCCCAAATTTTTTACAAAAATAACAACCAAGAGAGGGTTAAAATCGTGTGCTTAGAGGCAGGAAGTCATGCCCAGAAATTTCTCAAAATCACATCTTAAAATGCAGACACAAAAAACGCGATCAAAAGGAAGAGGAAAACACGTCCAAAAAGGGTTTTCTCATGCACCCAGACATGAGAGAAATGACGCACAACAACAAGACACCTTCAGAGATCGCTCCTAGACTGAAGACGTGGGTTCCTAGAGGTGGCACGGCTCAAAAAAAGCTTAAACAAGAACGTGACCCGGAGAAAAAACATGCAGAATCGCGCCCAGAATAAACACGTCTGAAGAAGGTCGCACTAGAAAATGCGGCCAGAAGGAAAAAAGAACGCAAGCAGATCCCACGAACCCCTAAGAAAATTTTTGAATTACAGTTTAAGAAAGAAACCCACGAAATTTTTTAACTTGCTCTGATACCATGTTTAATTTGGTAAAATCATCAGATATTTTATTAATAGAAGCAAATTACATATATAGATTTACAAAGGAGAGATTCCACAATCACAGGACGTGATTGGAATCATAACGGAAGACTGAAAAAAAAAAAGTAACAGAAATATAGGAGGTTACAGTCCGTTACACATACAAGACTTGAGTAATAAAACGATTAACCAAATACTAAATAAACCTAAGATGACCATTAATATTACATTTAATATTTTAATCTGGTAAACACGTAAGCTTCACTTATGTAATAGAGAGGTTTTGCAATGCAAGGACTAGTGGGATCAGTATACAGAAGATTCTGCCACTTGGGAGGACTATGCTAAGATGAGGCAAAAGTTTCCTCATGTTTTGCAAGATTTTGAAAGTTCCTAGAAACAATGTTGATATGTTTTATGTTTTATCAATTTATGTTCATGTTTGATACTTAAAATCATCGAAGATGATGATTCGGGGGAATATGTTACACCCCATTGTGTTATTACCTATTTGTTGTTACCTTGTTAGATTAAAATGCTTTAATATATATGATTGTGTTTTGTATATGTATCTTGAAAATGTGGTGAATGAATGTGCAATTCAATATGTTTTGAAGATAAAATATATGATGCATATGAATGTATTGTTATTGGCTAACTATTGTTGTGATGTACTAAGCTGGATGTAGGAAAAGATTCAAGCCTCCGGAAGAGAGGGGTTAGTATCACTCAGGAGAAGAACTTGGTCTAGTAACCCCTAATGGGCCTAATTGAGCGTACACACACTCACATCCTAGCTGGTTTAAGTTGAGTCAAACTAGTTCGAGGAATTGGTAAGTAATCTTCAGTTTTGGTTTGGGAATGTTTTGTTTTGATTTATGGTTTTAGGCTTTGAATGTTCTTGATTGGGAAAATGTTATTAAGTCTTTATGTCGAGTGAAAGTTCTTCCTTGTGTGTTCATATTTATATATTAATTGATGAAGTATATAAATAGAATGTATATATGTATATATGTACATGTCTACAATAGCTCATACATGTGAGTAAATATGTGCATGAGTATACGTAGGTAGAAGTATCTACGCAATCCTCATGAACGAATAACCCATATGCGTAGGAATATCGATTGGACTATATATATATATCAATCGATGAATATACGAATGTATGTGTTTAAGTATGTATATTAAAATAATGTTATATATATATATATGGATTGGCAAATAATACATTTGATATCTTGTGAATATAAATATATGTATTATATATATATAAATAATATATATATCATATTATGTTAAGCATTCAAAAAATGTTTCGAAATAAAGTAAAGCGCATATATAAAGAGCTGTCATATGAAGTGAAACGGCTAAGATAGAGGCCATGTGCATGAAGCGCATGAGAAGACTAAGTCAAATGCATTTTGAACAGCGCTTAAAATATAAGTAAAGGACATTTCATACGTTGCAGACTTGGTCATAACCCTACACATAGAATAAGGCACGCAAATATGAAATGTGGCGCCATTTTTTGTAGCGTTTGCAAATTGAAAGAAGTCTAAAGGCTGCACTTTAAACCAACACATAGCTTTTGAGAAAACATGAGACTTAGTCTCAAGCACGAACTGGCTAAGATAGCCGATTTATATTGCAATAAGGAAACCTGTAGCTTGCATTTCTGAGTATAAATCATTGTTGTCACCAGGATATGGGCAACTCATTCTTTAACTAAGAAGCTGAACTGTGTATGTGTTGCAAACCAATGTTTTAAGCAGCCACCTCTCACCTTTTAAGCTGAGTCGATGCATCTGGACTAGGAAGGTGGCAGATTTGTTAGCTTGTTTGTAGCTTTAAGATGCTCAAATTTTAGTATATGTTGAGGTGCTCTCTCTACCATTTTTTACACTTTTCATTCGAATTTCTTCATTGTTATTCTGCTGTATTTTCTGTGCAAGAGTATTTTTGAGAGCCTTTGTGAGATAGAGAGTTATTTTGTGATTTTGCAATTGTTGAGAGAATTGGTAAAGAGGCTAGAGGTTGAAGATAGGTTGAACTTAGAAGGAGTAGCAAGTAGGCTTGTGGAAGTTGAGCTAGGGAGGAAGTAATATCAGTTGGAGCTTTTAATACAGGCAAGTTGATTTCTATTCCTTTATTATTTTATGATTGAAAGATTATTTGTTTATTTATTTCTTACTTTGGCTAAGCTTGCATGTTTCTTGGATGAATCTTGTTTTAGTGAAACCTTTTTATTTGGATTATTCTTATATATTCTATATTGGAATTTATATGATTGTGTTTCTATTTAAACTATAAAATACTATACATAGTTTGTCAATACTATACGTATGTAGCATGAAATGTGGAATATGTTGATGTCTTGAAGTACTTTAGATGAAAATGTTAGTTGACATAGGTGGTTAGCTTGGTTATTCTTGGGGTTAGAATAATCCATGGGAAAGGGTGTAACCTAGTTAGTCAAGTTATTATGCCATCACTTTCTTTTTAAATGGAATGTATGTAAAGAGTATGAACGGTAAAAACCAAATCGAGCTAGAAATGTGGGTGAACGTGTGATCTCCACTCTAAATTCTGGGTGATGAATACTTTGGCCAAAGTAGTGTAAGTAGCCATTGTTTACACTGTCAGTTCACTGTGATCCAGGTTTGCATACTAGGCAAGGAATGTCATACATGTAGGTTGTAGCCACTGTATGGAAGCTCTAGTTATGTAGGACACAACACCATGCTTTGGGAAGGCTACTATTATGAGGTTACCAAACCAATCTCTTTGTCGAAGGGTAGGGCCATCTTACTAGTTAGGTAGATGTGCAAAGGACCGCAATAAGTCCGTGGTTGGTGGAAAAACGCTTGAGTGATGCTCTCCCTCATGCAATTGGCAGCCTAGATTTGAAGAAGGACATTTGGACCATTCCTATCTCTATTTCAATAAGCTCATAGAAGCTATGTATGTAATCATGTATCCATCTCTATAGAAATTGTAAATGGGAAATGTTATCATGAGATTATGTAATGTGGATTCCTTACTTGGGTTTTTTGTAATGTTTCATTGTAATGCAATGGGAAAGTCTGAAATGAGGTTATCTCAAATGTGCATATTGTTATTGGTTAGAAAAGAAAGAATTTATTGCTAAGTTTTGGCTTCTTAAACTATTCACTTGTGGGTAAAACATACTAAAAATTATTGGGTAAAACAATGGGCATGTTACAACATGTCAATAAAATGGATTGTGCTCAAAATGTGTTTGGTGAAACTAAGGAGATTTTCAACACAATCTCGCCAAAGTCATCTTGGATCTACTTAACATTTTCTTCCCATTCAATGCTAGATTGTCTCCATATGGATCAATTTTGGCTTGTGACATTGTTAGAAATTGCCTCTCTAACACTCACTAAACATCTCAAGAGGATTGTATTGGAGGCAAAGTGGGTCTTAGCCACCTATTCTAAAATTAAAATTTAAAAAAAAAAAGATTCTTAAAAAAGAAAGCATAAGTATTATTTTTTAAATACTAAAATGAAATATAAATATTAAAATAAGTCTATTGTTTCACTTACCTTCAACAACTCCAATTTCAAAGATGTTCTAAATATGCCTTATGACATGTGTTGGTTGGTGATGAACATTTGGATCTCTTCAACCTCAACTTACACTTGTTTGATCCAATTAATTTTGATGTCAACTTTTTGTAGCATAAGGTTAAGAGATTGGACAACACATTGTTTAAAAGATGTGTGGATAACTCTCTTCAACAAATAAACCAATTGCTCTACAAATTTAGCATTCTCCATTATGACTTGAACAACATTTTCAGGCCCCACTTCCTCAATAGCCATCATGAGGATTGTTAGGAATATTTGTACCACCCTTCAACTCCCCCTCACAATCCACTACATTCAACATTGCACCTTTGGAGGACACTACAATGACATTGATCAATCGTCAATTTTTTGCATCCAGTCATCCATAAAAAATGATGAACATTCCTATAAAAAATAATCAATTATGGGCGTCAATAAATTCTCTACAAACTTCAACTCATTTTTCAAGAATTTGCATGCAACTTCTCAAAACTCGAGCCCTTATGTCCTTTTGAAATCTCATTAATTGTTTTCACCACTTGTCAATATGGTGAGCAAACAACATTGAAAGCCAATCCATTTGCATAGATACATCTCACAATGTGTTGATCGAAAAATCTCTCAATACTCATTGTGACATGTCATTTCCATTAGTTCCTTTGATCTCTTAAGTGAAAAGGCCACTAGTTGTTTTTCAAATGTGACCACAAATGGGTGGCTCTCTACAAATTGAAGATTAGATGGCAAGGAAAGAGGCCTCATTCCTCGAGGTCCTTTTTTAACAAAGGATGATTTGATTCACAACATGCCACTTGATTTGATTTTTCCTGCTCACCAATATATGCTATGACTTGCATTGATGGAATGGGTACACGATTCTTTCCTAGGAAAGCTTTGATTCCTTATTTGGCAATATGTCACAAATGAACTTTCATCCAACTATATGAACTTGAATACCTAATACCATAGCCATTGTAAATCCAAATATAACCGCCACCACCTCAAACCTCATATACCATTCAAGATCAGTGGTACATAGGGACACATCCCTTGCCCTTTTACCCCCCTAACCCATACCCAAGACATTTCAGGGATAGGGGACGCCTTGGGGACGTTTCCCCAAAAAGTTTCCTTATTTTTGGAACGTCCCCGATCGGCGGGGACGGCAAGGGGACGACCCACTATCCCTAGGACGATTAGGGGACGCCCAGGCATTCCCTGACCGTCCCAAGGACAGCCAGCCGTCCCCTTTTTTCCAGCAAGTTTTTACAAAAAAAAACACTCTAAAATTAAAAATGCTTATTTTTTTATTGTTTCTAAGTGGACCCCACACCCTCCCAAGCCTAAAATGAAACATAAAACTTGCTTTCAAAGCCATTTGAGTTAATTTTTACATTCGAAAATAAAATTGCAGCTAAGAGGAAAGTGAGCAAGAGAAAAATTGGCAGTGACTCAAACTTTGAGTTTGAGTTTGATGCAATGTTGGCAGATGTCGAGTAGAGGCAGCCATCATACTTTCTATCATGGTTGCACCACTCACCAAAAACTTGCGAGTTTTTTAGTTTTTTTGGCAAACGAGTTTTTGCGAGTTTTACTCGCCAACGTACTTTTGCAAAAACTCGGTGAGTTTTTAAAAAAAACCCGCACGACCTGTGTGTTAAGCCCACGGCGGGCAAAATGATCATTTCATTTTCTTTTTTCATCTCTTCTTCACTCTTGGCAGAGCAAAAACTTAGGCCACAACATTTTGCACCATTTTTCAGTGATTTTGCATCGAGGAGATGATATTTGAAGGGGATTTTTATCAGATTTCGAAAGCAAATTGGATTTCAAGGTAGGTTTTCTAATTTTTCTTGTTCTTTCTTTTTTTTTCATTTTTTCTTCTTTTTTGTTGATTGTATGTTTAAAAAACATCATGAATGAACTATAAAACAAATTCAAATACATTTATATGTTTAAAAGAAGATTTAGATTCAACAAAACAAGAATTTGTGACACTTTTTTCTGATTTTTTTACATATTTTGCTGATTTTTTCATTTTTTTAAAATTTTCTTCAAACCCTAGTTATTTTTTGTAATTTTGATTCTTCTTGTTTGTTGAAAACATGTTTAAATTTATATATTAGCTTAATTTGTTACTAATTTAAAGTAGCTTTCTGATTTTTACATTTTTTCACATTTTTTTGTAACCCTAGTTTATTATTTTCTTTTTTTAATCCATTCTTTTTTTATGAAAATGTTTAGAGTTTAGACTTTAGAATCTTAAATTAGTTTAGAATCTTAGATTAGTTTAGAATCTATTTTCAATTTTGATTTAATCTAATTTAGCTTGTTTTTAAATTTTCTATCAAAATACTAACAAGTTGTGCTTTCACTTTGTGTGTGTAGGTAACAGGTTAATTGATAATGGCTTATGAATCCACTTCTACCCCTACCTCAGCCCCATTTGTGCCTGGGATTGGGGAATATGTAGGCACTCGTCCAAAAGGAGCTAGAGATCCCACTTGGAGATATGCATATGAAGGACCAAAACCTAGATCAGTGTATTGCATTAGATGTAAAAAAATTTACCATGGAGGCATCAATCGCCTCAAATACCACCTTGCAGACATCCCTAGACTTGATGCTAGGGCTTGCATAAACACCAATGAGGAAATAAAAAGACAAATGAATGCAATACTTTCTGCTGCAAAAGAAAAAAAGATGCAAAAAGTGAAGGCAAAAGCAGCAATGCAAGCTGCCATAACTTCTTCTCAAGGTGCTACAAGTGCAGTCAACCTTGAGTCACTATAAGATGATGATGATGTAGTAGCCGGCATAGTGGGCTCTCTTCGTGGTCCACATGTGCGAAGGCAACCCACCACCACCGCCATGCCTTCATCTTCCTCTACTAGAGTACCAAGGGTAGGATCAACACAGAGACCTACAGCCATGGGTTCACGCATTGGTGATTTTTTTGTGCCTAGAAACACACCTGGTGCACAACCTTCTTTAGAGGCAACTGGGTGGAATAAGGAGGTACGTGAGCATGCAGATGTTGCTTGTGTCGATTTTTGGTACTTCAACAACATCCCTTTCAATGTGGCAAGCTCACCTTACTGGGAAAATTTGGTGACCGCATTGATAGTTGCAGGGAAAGGCTACAAGGTGCCTTCGCGCAAAGACTTGAGTGGAAGGTTAGTTTATGTTCTTTAATTTATGTTTCTTAAGTTTAACTTATGATTAATTTAAGTTTTTTTTTGTTTACAAATTAAAATTGTGTACTTAATTTCACTTTGTACTTGTAGGTTGCTTTCTAATGCAGCTGAAAGGGCAAAGGCAGTGATAGAAGAACAAAAAGAAGAATGGAAACAATATGGCTGCACTATTCTTTCTGATGGGTGGACGGATGGAAAAATCTGTACCATCATTAATTTTTTGGTTTCTTGCAAAAATGAGGTGGTATTCTTGAAATCCGTAGATGCCTCCAGCATAGTAAAAAATGCAGAAAATTTGGCTAGAATGTTGGAGCAAGTGTGCATGGAGGTTGGGCTGCCCATGTCCTTGACCTTTTTTTGGAGGACATAGGCAAATTAGATTGGGTCACGCCGATTGTAGAGGATGGAAGGAGGATCACTAAATACATCTACAATCACCCTTGGGTTCTTAGCTTGATGAGGGAGCACACCAACGGGAGAGACTTGGTGAGACCTGGTGTGACAAAGTTTGCAACGGTTTTCTTAACGTTGCAAAGCATTCTTGGTGCATTGACGGCTTTGAAAAAAATGTTTGTGAGTCAAGCATGGATAGACTCACCTTATTCAAAGAAGTCGGAAGGAGAAAGAGTTGCAAGCATTGTCTTCAAGCCCCTCTTTGCACAAAGAGCAACAGACATTGTGAAGGTAACTTCAAAACTTTGAGTTTGAATCTAAATTCAAATTGAACATTTTTCTTAAAGTTAGTGTCTTTCATTGTAAATTTGTAAATTACTAAATTGTAACTCTAATCTTTTTTTGCATTTTTAAATTTATATTGTAGGTGTCAGAGCCCTTGGTTAGAGTGCTCCGTTTGGTGGATGGGGATCAAACCCCAATGGGTTATCTTTATGAGGCCATGGATAGGGCCAAGGAGGCTATTAGAAATTATTATAAGGGGGACAGCGTCAAGTTTGATCCCATTTGGGAGATTATTGATAGGAGGTGGAACAATCAACTCCACCAACCTATCCATGCAGCAGGGTACTTCTTGAACCCCCGTTTCATCCATTCAGGCACCTATACAGATCCTATTGGAGAGGTTATGGAAGGCCTCACTACTTGCATTCAACGGATGACATCCACGCCTAATGAGGCAGACTGCATTGTTAATGAATTGCAAAGTTACAAGGAAAAAAGGGGTGCACTCTTCTCTTGAAGTAACTAGGCTGCCACCAGGTATAAAATTTGAAATTTACAAGTTACAAAAATGAAAAATTGATAATTACAAATTTACAAGTTACAAGTTACAATTTTCTAACTCTTTCTTCTTTTTTTTGTAGATGTTTAGTGGACACATTGGGGTGGAAATTCCCCACATCTTCAAAATTTTTCCCTCCATGTTTTGAGCCAGCCTTGTAGTTCGTCCAATTATGAGCGCAATTGGAGTTTGTTTGAGGCCATCCACACAAAGAAGAGGAACAAACTCACTCAAAAATGCCTCAATGACCTTGTCTATGTGCAATATAATCTTCGATTGCGCATAAAAAACGTAGAGGAGATATCATATGATGATCCAATTGATTTGGAGGAGATAGATCCATACAGTGATTGGACAGGGTGAGGGGAGCAACCTCGATTGTTTACTAAGGATGAGATTTATGATTTAGAGGGACACATAATGGAGGAGGGTGGATTTACATTCTCATTGGATGACCTTGAGGATGATCCTGAGGAGGAGTCATTGCCAGTGCCACCACCACTAGCTGCAAGAGGATCTACATCTAGGATGGAGGTTGAGGAGCCACAGGCATAGTGGGAGCGGAGTCTCATGATTACACCCTCTTCCGGTCCCATACTGAGATCTAGACATGGGAAGAGGAAGATGTGATTCATGTGAATTTGTAAAAACTGAAATATATTAATGTTTATGTAGTATTTACTTTCAGTTTTACAAAAACAATTTGCTATTTTCATTTTTTTTCAGACTATTATCATATCAGCACATTGAGCATTCCACATGAGGATGCCATTTTGTATCCAATTTCTTTCAAATCAATCAAATACAACTTGTTTCTTATATGTACTCATTTATTGACTCATTGGATGCATCTTATCTTTGAATTTTGCAAACAAAATGCGTTTTTAGTGAGGTTTAAGCAATTTTTTAAGTTCCCGAGTTTTTTGCTGAGTTTTTGCCGAGCCGAGTTTTTCGGGCTTGCCGAGTACTTGCAAATGCCGAGTTTTCCAACTATGCCCAACACTATTATCTAATAAGAATCAGCATGATTGCAGATAAGTACGACACACAACACAGGGATGGTATCATATAATATACATAAAACCCTATTCAAGTTTGACAAGGCTAATAAAATTGACTTGGAGAAGCACTAATTTTCAACCCAAATTCTGTGCAATACAAACTAGTCATAACCTAATCTACCGGATAGAAATATTTGCAATGGAACTCTCCAACAAGCAATTGTGCTCAAAGAAATAAAAAGTAGACACAATGAAGCTATACAATTAAGAAACTTGAATGTTACTTTTGTCCTCTTGGAAAGTTGATTTAACCTGTAATAAGCACTACCACACCCCAAAATGAAAATTTCCCTCTTCACCATAGCCAGGGCTTTGGCTATCCAGAGAAACATTACCACAGTAGGTCTTCCTCCAACCAATGTCATGTACTGTAAAATCTGGAAAATATTACATGCAGTTTTTGGTGTGCCACCAGGGAAAGAAATTTGAAACTGGGTTGTCCCTTTCTGGTACAGAGGAAAAATAGATTTTGCCTTTCATGAAATCTGGAACATCTTATATGATCTTCTTTTCCAGATAGATTTGATTATTTTTTGTGTCTTTTGACCCAACATTTGAGCAAGCTACCTCACCCATCTTCAATGAAACCAA
>CM021108.1:170776689-170845629 GCA_007115665.2 Sequoiadendron giganteum | reverse complement strand
AAAAAGCTTTGTGAAATAAAAATTGACATAAACGTAAAATTGGAAAGTAGATATAATCTTTGTAGAGAAATAAAGGAAAGGCATTTTCATGTATGAGGTGAGGATATCAAAAGATCAATTAATATCCCCCTCTAACCATTTAAGGTGTCCTATGAGAAATAAACCCCGTGGCCTATAATCTGTTTTCCTTCCACATTATGTCTCTCAAAAAATAGACCCACGTGATGACATTTACCTTCAACATTGTAACTGTAGTCAAACCATTATAGCTTCTGGATAGCAAGAAGGATTTGATTGAGCTTGAAGCTGTTATCACTCAACTATCAAAGAGAATTGGTCTTTCTTCAAGCCACTAATAGAATTCCGCCAAATTCATTGATTGATTGAATAGGTCCAATAATTCCAAGCATCAAGCATAAGGGTGGTTGACATCCTGTACGACAATTTGTTGGACTTGTCACTTGACTCATTAGTCAGCTAATGGCTAACATCCCAAATGTTTATCTTTTAGCACCTTTGAACTTGATAAACGATATCAACTTAGTTATAATGGGCAAGGAAAGCACGTGGCTTATATTAAGAACTATCTCAAGTACCTTGTAAGGGTAAAAATGACAATTTACAATCTCAACCCTACCCTATTCAATTGATCTATCAACAACTTGAACAAAGTAAGGCCAAACAATTATGATTCAACTATGATAATAGATAGACAAATGAATGAATGAACGAGGGATTTTAATGTCATCCACAAGACCAAAAGTCTAAGGGATCGAGAACTACAAAACTACGAAATCTCCAAATTCTTTTCGATGTTGGATCTTCTACTATGAATTTTAATAATAAAAAAAATCAATCTTGCTGATATTTTCTTCGTCAAATAGCTCATGCAGGTTGTCGATCTTCAAATTGCCTTCATATTGACTACGAATATCATCATACACCGTACACTCCATGATAAAATGCCATTCTGTCTCTACCACCCCTTTGCTACAAAACATGCAAATTGACTACAAAGAAGAGATTCCATGCCCACCCAACAAAGATAACCGTACATGTAATATACACCCAAGGAAGACAAAATAATTGATGGCAAAGATCCATGGTCACATCAAGTAAATAATGAGATACTTGCCACCTTATTTTCTTTTCTTTTTAGTGTTACTTTGGGTTTTGGTAAGTTTGTAGCCCACCTCATTAAAGATGGTACCACATGTCATAAAATATTGAAAAAAAATAGTTCAACTTTTTATTAAACCATGCCTTTTGATGCACTTGTGATAGGCTAATCTTTCTATGAGACTTATTGCAGGATGTACTTCTCATTTAATTAACCATAAATGAACGTCACAATTAATAGTTTAAAGTCGCAAATAGCTTTGAAGTCAAAAAGGAATGGTGCTTTCATGCCCAATACAATTACCACTCACAGTATTGGACCACCCTAAACTACTTGGTCTTCCACCCTAGTGTTATTTTTGTTATTTTAATTCTATCAAACAAAAGTATTAGCATTACAGTTAAAGAAAAATGTTATCAATGACATTTTTACAAAACTTCTAGATACAGCTTTTCAATTTTCAATTAATGTTATCGAAAGAAAAACATTGTAAAGAATCAATTGAGCTCCTAGTGATCTAGAAACGTATCCAGAGTCTCAGATACGGAGGTGTTTTTGATATGGAAAACAAGTGTTGGTCAGAGGACAAGTTTCTGCATAACCAGTGTGATGGATGCAGATCCGTTCGCATATAAGACAGTACCTTATTCTAGTCAGCCTCACTAGACAGCTCCTAATGTTCTTATTGGCATCATTGTCTACTAAATTATAGGTTTAAGAAAATTAAACACTGATACTTTGATCTTTCAGCATTGCACATAATACTGATAAGAATGCTATTATTACAGATAACATGATGATTGATGATATAGCTCAGCACTAGAAATCAGATTGAATGCACTACTAGTGAACATTGAATGCACAATTTTTTAATGCATATTGAATTGTTACAAAGCATTTTCTGAAAATGGATCTCTGCCTTATGTTTCAGAAAATCTATCTTGCATTAGACGCAGACACATTGAATTATGTCATACAATTACAACGAGGATTGCCTACAATTACATACAATTACTGGTAGACAATACTTTCTGCACTCAGGCCAGGTGATATGCCATCCGTCAAGGGAGTTCTGTACCAACTACTTTTGACATATTTCCTCAATCCAGCCAATGAATCAGGGATTCCATGATCCATAAAACCAAATGTCCGTAAGTCCTTCACATTTATTTTTTAAACAACAGAAAGTAATCAGCCTCAAAGCATTCAAGGCAAATCCACTTTTAATAGATGAGAAGGAAAAAAATCTGTTTATAATGTCTCAGTAGTAAAATTTGATACCAGAAATATATATGTCAAAAGGATACCTGAAATTGGAACTGCAGGCCATTAATTGGAATCAGAAACCCACTGATATTTGCCATCAGAATTTACAATGCCATAATCAATGCCTATCCAATCATCACTGCTATCTAAGCTTAGGAATTCAATTAGCTCGTCCTCATGCAATTCCATTCCATCTTCATTTAATGATCATCTTGTCCAGAGCAATCGTGTATTCCCTCATGATCCTGGCTTAAATTGGATTCTGCATTGCAATAGTCTGAGAGACAAACATAGAGCTTCTTATCAAGCAATGGTTTTGCAACTTGGAAGGGAATCCACCTGCAATAGGTATGATAAACGTTATCAAATGTCTAAATCTAACCAAATCACAAGGTATGCGCCTCTTCACCAAGAGATTCAAGGTACAACACTTCTACATAGCAAAGAATGGTAAAAGGATTCACTACAACTTCTAATAAATTTGGAGATAGAAGGTGTTGCTGAAGCTTAAACAATTTTGACAAGTCAATTTTATCTCCCTTCCCTATCCAATTTAAATAATGAAACTTGCCATTACTAGCCAAAAAAGTCAAAACACGATAAATATCGACAGCCTCAACAGGTCTTAACCAATTAGAAGAGTCCGGTGAGTACTCTCCCAGCCTGGTGACAATTTTTTGAGATTCCATGGACCAGTCAGGACTCAAACATAGGACCTCCAATTTACTGCATTAGATTGTTTTATAAGTTAAGGGAAGCTTTCAATCCCTCATACCCACAATGTGGCTTCAGAGCTATCAGATTAATCTTGACCACAGCCCTCTCAGCCATTTCTAATATTGAAAAGGTTTTGAAGTACTTTCATTCATGAAGAAGAATTGGCATCATTGGATCAAGTTCGATCTATGTTCTTTCACCTGTCAAAAGATTCAAAAAATCTTTGAGGTCCTCTAATCCACAAAGGGACTTATAAGCAGTTGGATAGGGATCTTCATCAAACTGCAGACATTGTCTTGAAATCCAGCTTGTTGGGGCATCACATGGAATCAGATCACCAGCAGATATTTTGACAGGTGGATGGCCAAAGAAACTTTTTGTGAATTTTAATAATGTATAAACATTTGGGTTCCATAAAAGCATTAAAGAAAATGTGAGCAGTTGGATTAGATCATTAGCTAGCATTGATTCAAGCTTAAGCATGTTGGAGAACATGTGGAAGCAGATCTGCAGAAGATGCCTGACAGGTAGGCAGCAGAAAAAGCCTTTGGATTCCTGATACCCACAAAGTGGCTTGAGAGCTATCAGATCAATCTTGACCAACAGCCCTCAGCCATTTTAAATATTGAAAAGGTTTTTAAGTACTTCAATTCACGAGGAAGAATCGGCACCATTGGATCAAGTTTGATCTATGGTCTTTCACCCATCAAAAGATTCATAAGAGCTTCGAGGTCCTTACAAAGGGACTTATAAGTGGTTGGATTGGGATCTTGCTCAAACCACAAACATTGTCTTGAAATTCAGCTTGTTGGGGCATCACATGGAATCATATCACTGGCAGATATTTTTGACAGATGGATGACCAAAAACGCTTTTTGAGGATTTGAATAATTGGATAAACACTTGAGGTCAATGTGAGAAGCAGTAAAAGCCTTTGGAGCAAGCTTTGCGTATGGGCTTTTTGGCCTGAAAAGAAACAAATGATTGATACAAATTGGCAGTCAAAGCAACATGTCGCTATATGCCTATATTCCACAGCAGATGGGGGGACACAGCAATAAGTTTTGGGTATGGACCAAAGTTTGGGGACAGTGGGGAGATGGCAGCACAAATAGAACATAGTACTTGAAAAACTAGTTATAAAAAAATGTATAAGAAATTGCAATTGAAATATCATCCATTCGCATCATGTGAAGGCAGCTTACAAGGTGCTTTGGTGCTCTTAGGCTACGTTATCGGTCCGGCCCCAGTACATGTCCCGGTCTAGTCCTGCTTGAGTGCGGGTCTGGATCCAGTTCACCTACGGGTCCGGGCAGGGCCACGCCCATCCCTTGTGAGTCCGTTCTGGGGTGAACTTGGCAAGTACTTGCCCCAATTCACCGAATTTTGGCTTCTTCTTTTTTTCACTTCTTTTACACTTTAAAGTGCAATACAGCCCCCAAACCCTAAAATGTGATATAGAAAACATCCAAAAGGGAAAAGCAAACTCATTTCTCATATTGTGAATGAAAAACAAAAATAATATCCTCTATTGCTAAACTATTTTTCTTGCTTGACATTGCATGGATAGAGTTGAAGATTGATCATTGAACATTCCAAGCTGGTTTTTTTCCTATTCCTACGCATTTGCAAGAGCTCAATTGTGCCAAGGAGATCGTAGAGGAAGATTTCTTCAAAAGAGGCAGGTTTTTTATTTTTAATTTTTTAATTTTTTTTCTACATTTTTTTTTACAAATGAAATCTCTTGTTTTGTTTTGAAGTTTTTGTTTTGTTTTCATTCTTCTAGGCATCTATAATACATGCTTAATTTTTTTAAATGAATTAAGTTGTATTTATATTTTTGTTTTCATTTGTTTCAAGTCTTTGAATGTGTTGTTTACTGAACTTGTTGTCTTAGGTATAACAATGGCAATTGATTCTAGCTCCATGAGCCGACCCCACTTCAAAACAAACCCAAACTTTCCCCTTTAATAATATGTTGAAATTATACAATAGTTTCCACATGGTGGCAGTTATGTTTGGATTTGTAGTGAATATAAAGTTAGATATTCAAGCTCATACAATTGAGTGAAAGTCATTTGTGCAAGATCCCAAGATAAGGCATCAAATTTTGCCCAAGCAAAGATGGTAATGACATTTCAAAATGGGCATATATTGAAGAGCAAAAAAAAAGCAAATCAAGCAGCAGGCCATAAATCACATCATCATTTGTTACAGAAAGGATCTCGACCACCTTCTAATTTTCAACCTACAAAGAGCCACCCATTTTTTTCCACACCTAAAGAACAATATGTGGCCTTTACATGAGATAAAAGAGACCATCAGAAATGACATTCAGAACGAGCCTCGAGAGATTGCCAATCAACATGTTGTGAGATGTGTCTATGCGAATGGATTGGCATTCAATGTTGTTCTCTTACCATATTGGCAACAAATGATGAAATGAGGCTCCAAAAGAATACAAGGGCCTGGGTTATGAGGTGTGTAGCACCTTATTGGAAAAAGAGGTGAAGTGCGTAGAGGAGTCCTTGAAGCCCATAAAGGATTCGTGGGCTGAAACAAGGGTGTCCATCATTTTTGATAGATGGAAAGATGCAAAAAGTCGGCCATTGATCAATGTTATTGTAGTGTCCCTTAAAGAGGCAATGTTTGTGAGAGTAATGGATTGTGAAGGGGAGGTGAAGGATGGTGCATTTATTGTTAACATTCTTTGTCAAGCCATTGAAGAAGTGAACCCTCAAAATATTGTGCAAGTTATAACAAACAATGCCAAAAATTGTAGAGTGGTTGAGTTATTGGTTAAGGAGCGCTATTCACACATTTTTTGGATACCTTGTGATGTCCACTCCCTCAACCTTATGCTACAAAAAATTGGGACCAAAATTGATTGGATCAAACAGGTGTATGTTGAGGCCGAAGAAATCCAAATCTTTGTCACCAACCACCATATGTCATAAGGAATATTTAGAACATTCTCGAAATTGGAGTTGTTGAAGGTAAGTTAAATATGTCTCACTTTATTTAAATTTTATTTCAATTTTTGTTTTATAAATTTATTTATTTTAATTTCGATTTTCAAACAAGTTGCAAAAACCTGTTTTGCCTCCAACACAATTGTGTTGAGATGACTTGTGAAGGTTAATGAAGCACTTTCTAACATAGTGATCAGCCCAAATTGGTCCATACGGAGGCAATCTAGCACTACATGGGCAACAAAGGTTAAGCAAATGATCCTAGAAGACATTTGGTGGGATCGTGTTGAGTATCTCCTCAGTTTCACTTAACCCATATTGAGCATGAACCTATATACCAACATGGATAGGCCTTGTTTGGGTGAGGTATATGATGGCACTGACTCAATGATTGAGAAGATAAAAGTAATCATAAATACAAAAGAGAAGATCCTAAAGAAAATTTCTTCAAACAACTACACAAAATCATTGAAGAGATGGAACAAAATGACCACTACGCCACATCTTGCCTTTGCATTGAGTCCCAAATCTTATAGTGTTGAGCTCCTTTCTGTGGCAACAAGAGCTGCCCCATATAAAGATGTTGAAGTCAATCAAGGTTACAAGGCAGCACTTTGTAGACTCTAAATCGATCGTGACATGTGGGACGTAGTGAGGGCCAAGTTCATGGATTTTGCATGCCCCGGCGACCTTGATATCGATGTTCTTCGAGACAAGTATAAGGTCAATGCTCATAGTTAGTGGTACTTCCATGGCCAATCATTCACACACCTACAACCTCTTGTGATCAAAATTTTATCACAAGTTTTATAAATAAATTCTTTTAAGTTTTATTTATATTTTAACTTTATAATTTTATTTTTTTATTTTGTATCTCTTCACTCTCTAAGTTCGTCTTAATAGGTTGCTAGTTCATCTGCATCTAAGAGGAATTGGAGCACATACTCCATCATCCACTTAGTAAAGCGCAATTGACTACACTCCAAAAAGGCAGAGGACTTGGTGTATGTGCATTCAAATTTCGCAGCTCCTCGCACACAAAGAAAATGGCTACAAGGAAGAGGACACAAGGAAGTGGGATATCAAGCCAGAGCATATTGACTTGGATGCTTCCACTTCCCACTTTGCTGCACTTGACGTTGACGATGAGCCAACTAGTGATCATGAGAATGCTAGTGCTAGTGCCAATGCTAGTGTTAGTGGTTTTTCTAATTTACCATTACCTACATCATCTACTATGGATGGTGATGATGATATTTTTAAAGACATGACTTTTGATCAATGATGGCTGATTGTTGACACTGACATTATTATTTTTTAACTTTAGTATATATCATGGCATTCAAGTTTGACTAATATTTGACTATTAATATGGTGGATTTGTTTATTATATAATATAAGATGCTATGTGTGGTGTAGTTTGAAAAGATATCATCAAAAGTCACCCATTTTAAGTATTGATTCATCAATCTACTGCTGCTGCTTGCATTTATAGCTGTTTTATCTGTGCTGTTATACTTGCTATAAATTTGCCATACTTTCTGCATAGCTGTTAAAGAGTACAAAGTGCTGAAAGTATGACATTATTGGTGAACCCAACGACATTATTGGTGAACCTGACACAGTAGTATAAGTGAAGTTTATGTTATTGCTCATGATGAAAGTTTTGAATGTGAAAGAAGAAAAAATACACCGCAAGAGGTGCAGAACCAACTACCATGTAACATATAAGAGAGATAAAGAAATCTGCTCAATTGCAGAAGGAAATCTCCCCAAAAATGATTTAGTTTTTCTTCAGAGAGTTCTAAAACAAAATTGATTATGATACACTAGCTTGTTGAGGCAGGGGAACTCTTGTTCCCTACAGGCCCCAGGGAGGAACACTGCAGGAAAGTCTCAGGAACATTCCCCCTTGCAGGTGGTGGTGGAGGGTGATTGGGGGATGTTTTATGCCCCTCACAAGATGTCTCCACCTGAGAAATGCTGGGATTCTCGGGTGAGGGAGGCAGGAGCACATCCCCATGGAACAATGCAAACAAAGACTTTCAAAAAGCTTCTTTATTGATGGAAAATCTTGTGAAACATTTGATTAACCTTGATCATTGGTTGGTAAGCTTCTTCAAGAAATTGAAACTAATCAGAGCTTTAATCATTTATATCATCCAAAGCAGCTTCTCGGCTGTCAGAAGGCTTAATGTCAATAATGAAGATGAAGGCATTAACAGGAACAGCCTGAAAGCATTAACAATCTTAACACATGGCTTTATGCAAACAAGGGCTTTTTAAAGGGCTTTCTTATTAATGGAAAATCTTGTTAACTGTTCAATTAATCTTGATCATTGTTTGGTAAGCTTCTTCAAGAGATTGAAACTACTCAAAGCTTTAATAATTTATATTATCTGAAGCAACTTCAATGGCAGGGATGAAGTTGTGAACAGAAAAGAACTGAAAGCATTGAAAAATAGAACTTAAGGCATTAACACTCTAACTTAAGTTGGAGAGAGGATAATAACAAAAGGAATTTAATTTAATTTGGACAAGTAAAAGTAATAGAACTTACTGATAGCGAACAGGACACAAAAGTTCTGAGGGATTATACGCTGATTTGTATCTCATTTTTGGACAAGAATGAATGTAGTAACCAAGATAATAATACTGTAGAGAAGGGCAAAGCTTTTGTGCCTCCTGCACCCATTTTATTTCTTCTAGAGCTGAATACTTCCCAAGCGATAAAAATGCCAAGTCTGGATCCCAAAACAGGTACTTGCTTGAAAGGCATCTAGGTAATATATCAATCACACCAACAGCAACCAATTGCCCATCAATCAAGTATTGCTGGTGAAATGAACCAAAGCCACAAGTTGGAACAGTGTTGTCATTGGTTGCTGGAACATAAACTAAAGGAGTGTTTACAAGAAAGCGTCTGTAAGAACTTTCCTTGACATCCTGTGGTCTATCATTATGCACCTTTATTTGATACTTCTTGTACAAGGCAAACTCTTGAGGATCAAATGATGATCTATTCAAACGAATCTCCAGTCTGTGTCTTTCATGCTTCTCAGAACTTTGATTGTCATCACAAGACTTAGCTCTTTTCCCAACAACTTTGGTTTTCCTTGAAGAAAATGCAGCACATGCCTTTATTGCAGATGTTTTATCAAGAGAATTTTGTCCCAAATCTTGCATTCCACTGCAAGAAATAAAATTGAGATAACCATTACAGGCCTGTAGAACGAAACCAGGAAGCCCTCCAAATGTTTCTAGCTTAGAAGCCAATTTCTCTGCTACCACTATGGGAGAAACTCCTCTTGATCTTTCTTCCTGACCTTGGCCATTCTCCAAAACTTCAGATGCAATCTTTAACTTCTCTGGCAGCTTCATGTGATTCAGGATGGCTGCAATTTGAAACGAAATGCTACAACAGAAATTTAAGTCTCTAAAAGGTTCTTTCAATTTCTTCTTCCTCTGGACTGTCACTTTTTTCACAGCTGCCCTCGGGAAGTTAAAACCAGCAGGAAGTTCCTCACTTTCTACACAAGCCTTGATTGCATCATCAATCTTCCTTGAGATATATATTGCATCTTCGTCTATCTCAGATGCCTTTGAATTTTGTGCATCTGATAATACCGTAGACACAGAAGTCTCCTGCATTTCTGCTTCTGCAAAGACATTCATGGTTGAACTGCATAATCTTCCAAGAGTAATGGCACCTTCTTTCTTCATATCCCCTACAGTCCTTGGTCCATCATAAGATCCATCCAAAAACCTGAAGGTTGTTATAAATGCAAATTATTCTTGGCAACAAACAAAACAAATTGAAGGATAACCACTAATATCGAAGTGTTTGAAAAGGATCACAATCACTTACACAAAACTGGTAGTATCTCATTAGATTTATCTCAGGAAAGTTACAATTTTATACTACACATTGAAAATACCTTTGCATCCGCCGGTCGACACGTGTTTGCTCTTTAGATGGAACAAATGAATCTACCTTGAGCCGAATCGTGTAAGGGGGGCAGCATGTCCTTTCCATTTCATGTTTGTAAAGAAGCATACCAGATCTTCTCCAGCCATGATCCAGAAGATCTAGAAAAATGAAATGATCACAAAGGCCTTTTACTAACAATGATGCATAACAAGATAACAAGGTACAACTAAGTTCAATACAATTAGCTTCTCTTTCTCATATCATTGAAAATAATATATAAAAAAATAGTTCCCGTTTAAATAAGTATCAGGTTTTCACCTATCCATCAGTTTTTTTTTTCTCTCAAGAGCTTCCAACTCAAAGAACTCTTCATAGTCTACATTCTGTGAATTTCTTTTTTCAGAAACACATACATGTTTACAATTTTTCGCTTCAAACCAAATCTATGATAAACTTCACTGTTATTCTTAATATAGGAAATGTTAAAAATTCGTTTAAAAAATGATTTAGCTATCAAAACTTATCAAGTTGCAAGTTAAAAAGGCATCAATATTCTACCACAATGCTATGTTTAAATCCTTCTTCAATTTCTCAGTAGGAGAGAAGGTTTTGTTGAGAGTTAAACCTCACAAGAGTTCTATAAAGTTTGGAAAGTCATCCAAACTAGCTCCATGCTACGTAGGTCCTATCGAGGTCCTCAAAGAAGTTAACCCTGTTACGTATCGCATTGCTTTGCCACCAGCTCTTGCCAAGATGCATAATGTCTTTCATGTCTTGTACCTTAAGAAGTACATACTAGGGGATAACCATGTTATTGATTGGAATGCTCTACAAGTACAAGACCTAGGAGTGGTATGTTTAATTTGGTAAAATCATCAGAGATTTTATTAACAGAAGCGGATTACATGTATAGATTTACAAAAGAGAGATTCCACGATCATAGAACGTGATTGGAATCATAACGGAAGACTGAAAAAGAAAGTAATGGACATATAGGAGGTAACAGTCTATTACACATACGAGACTTGAGTAATAAAACAATTAACCAAATACTAAATAAACCTAAGATGACCATTAATATTACATTTAATATTTTAATACCCTCCCTTAATGGTCATTGTACAAACAAAAACTAAGTCTACCCATATTGTGGTGGTCATCAAAATGCATAGTGTGCAGACTCCTTCTGCTCAGTCTGCTCTGCTACGTGAGCACTTTGTTGAGATGCTTCCTGGTTGGACTTCTCATCAGCCAACCGCTTTTTGCAATACCTCTGTATATGACCAATCTTCCCACAGTAATGGCAAGTAAAAGATTTCTTGGAGCCCTCCTCTGAATCGCCTCGTCCTTTCTGCTGAGTGGACTTGCCTTTGCCAATGTCCTTGGCAGTAAATGCTTGTTCAACACTAGGAGAGTCACTGCTGCTCCCAAATTGCTTCCTCCACCAATCCCGCTACAAAAGCTTGTTGCACAGCTCATCAAATTTCAATTCAACATTGCTTGATGTAATGTTGAGCGTTTCGATAAAGTGCTCGTAGGAACGTGGCAAACTCTTCAAAGTGATCACCATCACATCCTCTTCTTCCATCTTACAACCAATGGCCTCCAATTGATCGCAAATATTTTTTATTTTCATCAAGTGCTCCTGCAAAGACACTTGGTCATCCATCATAATAGAAAAGAGCATATCCTTCAGAAAGAAAGCCCTTCCCTTGTTTGAGGTCTCATGAAGATCTTTCAGATGCTTCTAGATCTTCGCAGCAAATTTACCAGATAGTATTTCTAGTAACATCTCATCGGCAATAGATAATTTAAGAAGCATGACTGCCTCCCTATTACTTCCATCATACTTGTCCTGATCCTTCCCAACAGCAGTGGGATGAACTTTTGTACCAAGAACAAGCGCATCCAAACACCAGTACTCAAAGATGGTAAGCATCCTCTGCTTCCACGTGTTGTAAGTCTTTCCATTGAACCTCTGCGAACTTTCCAACATAATATTGGACAAAGATGCCATCCCTCCCGTTTTCCAAAGCACGAAAGCGAGGTAACTCTATGATCAGTTGGCAAAACACTGGGCAATCAGCTGGAACAACTCCGATTTTTCAAAAATTGTTTGTAAAAGAGGCTCAGAATCTATAGAAAAACCCTCAAAAACTGTGTAAATTTTTTAAGAAAAATTTTGAAAACTCTATACAAATTTTTTATTTTTCCTAGAATTTCTGTCAAAACTGGCTCCAAAAACAATAACCCTCAAGCTGCCATCAGAAAATCACCTCAAACAACACCTAGAAAAACCTGACGACTACTCAGAAAAGTTCTCAAAAAACCCAGAAAGAATCTGGAATAAGAAAAAAAAAATCGACCTCAAAAAACAAAGGGTTTTTGAAAACCCTAGCCGACAGAATGCAAGTTATGGGTTTTTCTTGCAAAAAACACCAAGAATAACTCAAAATTAAAAAAAGGCACCCAAACCAGGTAATCAAAACACGACCAAAAATTTCAAAAAAATGTAGCCAGAACTTGATCAAAATCGCGACTTTACAAACTATAGAAAATGCGGCTCACAAAATGCAAAAATGCACCCAGAATGAAGAGACGTCACGCGCCCAAGAATAAGGTAAATCGCGCCCAAATTTTTTACAAAAATAACAACCAAGAGAGGGTTAAAATCGTGTGCTTAGAGGCAGGAAGTCATGCCCAGAAATTTCTCAAAATCACATCTTAAAATGCAGACACAAAAAACGCGATCAAAAGGAAGAGGAAAACACGTCCAAAAAGGGTTTTCTCATGCACCCAGACATGAGAGAAATGACGCACAACAACAAGACACCTTCAGAGATCGCTCCTAGACTGAAGACGTGGGTTCCTAGAGGTGGCACGGCTCAAAAAAAGCTTAAACAAGAACGTGACCCGGAGAAAAAACATGCAGAATCGCGCCCAGAATAAACACGTCTGAAGAAGGTCGCACTAGAAAATGCGGCCAGAAGGAAAAAAGAACGCAAGCAGATCCCACGAACCCCTAAGAAAATTTTTGAATTACAGTTTAAGAAAGAAACCCACGAAATTTTTTAACTTGCTCTGATACCATGTTTAATTTGGTAAAATCATCAGATATTTTATTAATAGAAGCAAATTACATATATAGATTTACAAAGGAGAGATTCCACAATCACAGGACGTGATTGGAATCATAACGGAAGACTGAAAAAAAAAAAGTAACAGAAATATAGGAGGTTACAGTCCGTTACACATACAAGACTTGAGTAATAAAACGATTAACCAAATACTAAATAAACCTAAGATGACCATTAATATTACATTTAATATTTTAATCTGGTAAACACGTAAGCTTCACTTATGTAATAGAGAGGTTTTGCAATGCAAGGACTAGTGGGATCAGTATACAGAAGATTCTGCCACTTGGGAGGACTATGCTAAGATGAGGCAAAAGTTTCCTCATGTTTTGCAAGATTTTGAAAGTTCCTAGAAACAATGTTGATATGTTTTATGTTTTATCAATTTATGTTCATGTTTGATACTTAAAATCATCGAAGATGATGATTCGGGGGAATATGTTACACCCCATTGTGTTATTACCTATTTGTTGTTACCTTGTTAGATTAAAATGCTTTAATATATATGATTGTGTTTTGTATATGTATCTTGAAAATGTGGTGAATGAATGTGCAATTCAATATGTTTTGAAGATAAAATATATGATGCATATGAATGTATTGTTATTGGCTAACTATTGTTGTGATGTACTAAGCTGGATGTAGGAAAAGATTCAAGCCTCCGGAAGAGAGGGGTTAGTATCACTCAGGAGAAGAACTTGGTCTAGTAACCCCTAATGGGCCTAATTGAGCGTACACACACTCACATCCTAGCTGGTTTAAGTTGAGTCAAACTAGTTCGAGGAATTGGTAAGTAATCTTCAGTTTTGGTTTGGGAATGTTTTGTTTTGATTTATGGTTTTAGGCTTTGAATGTTCTTGATTGGGAAAATGTTATTAAGTCTTTATGTCGAGTGAAAGTTCTTCCTTGTGTGTTCATATTTATATATTAATTGATGAAGTATATAAATAGAATGTATATATGTATATATGTACATGTCTACAATAGCTCATACATGTGAGTAAATATGTGCATGAGTATACGTAGGTAGAAGTATCTACGCAATCCTCATGAACGAATAACCCATATGCGTAGGAATATCGATTGGACTATATATATATATCAATCGATGAATATACGAATGTATGTGTTTAAGTATGTATATTAAAATAATGTTATATATATATATATGGATTGGCAAATAATACATTTGATATCTTGTGAATATAAATATATGTATTATATATATATAAATAATATATATATCATATTATGTTAAGCATTCAAAAAATGTTTCGAAATAAAGTAAAGCGCATATATAAAGAGCTGTCATATGAAGTGAAACGGCTAAGATAGAGGCCATGTGCATGAAGCGCATGAGAAGACTAAGTCAAATGCATTTTGAACAGCGCTTAAAATATAAGTAAAGGACATTTCATACGTTGCAGACTTGGTCATAACCCTACACATAGAATAAGGCACGCAAATATGAAATGTGGCGCCATTTTTTGTAGCGTTTGCAAATTGAAAGAAGTCTAAAGGCTGCACTTTAAACCAACACATAGCTTTTGAGAAAACATGAGACTTAGTCTCAAGCACGAACTGGCTAAGATAGCCGATTTATATTGCAATAAGGAAACCTGTAGCTTGCATTTCTGAGTATAAATCATTGTTGTCACCAGGATATGGGCAACTCATTCTTTAACTAAGAAGCTGAACTGTGTATGTGTTGCAAACCAATGTTTTAAGCAGCCACCTCTCACCTTTTAAGCTGAGTCGATGCATCTGGACTAGGAAGGTGGCAGATTTGTTAGCTTGTTTGTAGCTTTAAGATGCTCAAATTTTAGTATATGTTGAGGTGCTCTCTCTACCATTTTTTACACTTTTCATTCGAATTTCTTCATTGTTATTCTGCTGTATTTTCTGTGCAAGAGTATTTTTGAGAGCCTTTGTGAGATAGAGAGTTATTTTGTGATTTTGCAATTGTTGAGAGAATTGGTAAAGAGGCTAGAGGTTGAAGATAGGTTGAACTTAGAAGGAGTAGCAAGTAGGCTTGTGGAAGTTGAGCTAGGGAGGAAGTAATATCAGTTGGAGCTTTTAATACAGGCAAGTTGATTTCTATTCCTTTATTATTTTATGATTGAAAGATTATTTGTTTATTTATTTCTTACTTTGGCTAAGCTTGCATGTTTCTTGGATGAATCTTGTTTTAGTGAAACCTTTTTATTTGGATTATTCTTATATATTCTATATTGGAATTTATATGATTGTGTTTCTATTTAAACTATAAAATACTATACATAGTTTGTCAATACTATACGTATGTAGCATGAAATGTGGAATATGTTGATGTCTTGAAGTACTTTAGATGAAAATGTTAGTTGACATAGGTGGTTAGCTTGGTTATTCTTGGGGTTAGAATAATCCATGGGAAAGGGTGTAACCTAGTTAGTCAAGTTATTATGCCATCACTTTCTTTTTAAATGGAATGTATGTAAAGAGTATGAACGGTAAAAACCAAATCGAGCTAGAAATGTGGGTGAACGTGTGATCTCCACTCTAAATTCTGGGTGATGAATACTTTGGCCAAAGTAGTGTAAGTAGCCATTGTTTACACTGTCAGTTCACTGTGATCCAGGTTTGCATACTAGGCAAGGAATGTCATACATGTAGGTTGTAGCCACTGTATGGAAGCTCTAGTTATGTAGGACACAACACCATGCTTTGGGAAGGCTACTATTATGAGGTTACCAAACCAATCTCTTTGTCGAAGGGTAGGGCCATCTTACTAGTTAGGTAGATGTGCAAAGGACCGCAATAAGTCCGTGGTTGGTGGAAAAACGCTTGAGTGATGCTCTCCCTCATGCAATTGGCAGCCTAGATTTGAAGAAGGACATTTGGACCATTCCTATCTCTATTTCAATAAGCTCATAGAAGCTATGTATGTAATCATGTATCCATCTCTATAGAAATTGTAAATGGGAAATGTTATCATGAGATTATGTAATGTGGATTCCTTACTTGGGTTTTTTGTAATGTTTCATTGTAATGCAATGGGAAAGTCTGAAATGAGGTTATCTCAAATGTGCATATTGTTATTGGTTAGAAAAGAAAGAATTTATTGCTAAGTTTTGGCTTCTTAAACTATTCACTTGTGGGTAAAACATACTAAAAATTATTGGGTAAAACAATGGGCATGTTACAACATGTCAATAAAATGGATTGTGCTCAAAATGTGTTTGGTGAAACTAAGGAGATTTTCAACACAATCTCGCCAAAGTCATCTTGGATCTACTTAACATTTTCTTCCCATTCAATGCTAGATTGTCTCCATATGGATCAATTTTGGCTTGTGACATTGTTAGAAATTGCCTCTCTAACACTCACTAAACATCTCAAGAGGATTGTATTGGAGGCAAAGTGGGTCTTAGCCACCTATTCTAAAATTAAAATTTAAAAAAAAAAAGATTCTTAAAAAAGAAAGCATAAGTATTATTTTTTAAATACTAAAATGAAATATAAATATTAAAATAAGTCTATTGTTTCACTTACCTTCAACAACTCCAATTTCAAAGATGTTCTAAATATGCCTTATGACATGTGTTGGTTGGTGATGAACATTTGGATCTCTTCAACCTCAACTTACACTTGTTTGATCCAATTAATTTTGATGTCAACTTTTTGTAGCATAAGGTTAAGAGATTGGACAACACATTGTTTAAAAGATGTGTGGATAACTCTCTTCAACAAATAAACCAATTGCTCTACAAATTTAGCATTCTCCATTATGACTTGAACAACATTTTCAGGCCCCACTTCCTCAATAGCCATCATGAGGATTGTTAGGAATATTTGTACCACCCTTCAACTCCCCCTCACAATCCACTACATTCAACATTGCACCTTTGGAGGACACTACAATGACATTGATCAATCGTCAATTTTTTGCATCCAGTCATCCATAAAAAATGATGAACATTCCTATAAAAAATAATCAATTATGGGCGTCAATAAATTCTCTACAAACTTCAACTCATTTTTCAAGAATTTGCATGCAACTTCTCAAAACTCGAGCCCTTATGTCCTTTTGAAATCTCATTAATTGTTTTCACCACTTGTCAATATGGTGAGCAAACAACATTGAAAGCCAATCCATTTGCATAGATACATCTCACAATGTGTTGATCGAAAAATCTCTCAATACTCATTGTGACATGTCATTTCCATTAGTTCCTTTGATCTCTTAAGTGAAAAGGCCACTAGTTGTTTTTCAAATGTGACCACAAATGGGTGGCTCTCTACAAATTGAAGATTAGATGGCAAGGAAAGAGGCCTCATTCCTCGAGGTCCTTTTTTAACAAAGGATGATTTGATTCACAACATGCCACTTGATTTGATTTTTCCTGCTCACCAATATATGCTATGACTTGCATTGATGGAATGGGTACACGATTCTTTCCTAGGAAAGCTTTGATTCCTTATTTGGCAATATGTCACAAATGAACTTTCATCCAACTATATGAACTTGAATACCTAATACCATAGCCATTGTAAATCCAAATATAACCGCCACCACCTCAAACCTCATATACCATTCAAGATCAGTGGTACATAGGGACACATCCCTTGCCCTTTTACCCCCCTAACCCATACCCAAGACATTTCAGGGATAGGGGACGCCTTGGGGACGTTTCCCCAAAAAGTTTCCTTATTTTTGGAACGTCCCCGATCGGCGGGGACGGCAAGGGGACGACCCACTATCCCTAGGACGATTAGGGGACGCCCAGGCATTCCCTGACCGTCCCAAGGACAGCCAGCCGTCCCCTTTTTTCCAGCAAGTTTTTACAAAAAAAAACACTCTAAAATTAAAAATGCTTATTTTTTTATTGTTTCTAAGTGGACCCCACACCCTCCCAAGCCTAAAATGAAACATAAAACTTGCTTTCAAAGCCATTTGAGTTAATTTTTACATTCGAAAATAAAATTGCAGCTAAGAGGAAAGTGAGCAAGAGAAAAATTGGCAGTGACTCAAACTTTGAGTTTGAGTTTGATGCAATGTTGGCAGATGTCGAGTAGAGGCAGCCATCATACTTTCTATCATGGTTGCACCACTCACCAAAAACTTGCGAGTTTTTTAGTTTTTTTGGCAAACGAGTTTTTGCGAGTTTTACTCGCCAACGTACTTTTGCAAAAACTCGGTGAGTTTTTAAAAAACACTAGCGTGACCTGTGTCTTAAGCCCGCAGTCGGCAAAATGACCATTTCATTTTGTTTTTTATTTGATATTCACTCTTAGCAGAGCAAAAACCTAGTCCAAAGCATTTTGCACCATTTTTTAGGGATTTTGCATCGAGGAGACGAGATTTGAAGGGGATTTTCATCGGATTTCGAAGGCAAATTGGATTTTCAGGTAGGTTTTCTAATTTTTCTTGTTCTTTATTTTTTTTTTCATTTTTTCATTTTTTTTGTTGATTGTATGTTTAAAAAACATCATGAATGAACTATAAAATAGATTCAAATACATTTATATGTTGAAAAGAAGATTTAGATTCATCAAAACAAGAACTTGTGACACTTTTTTCTGATTTTTTTACATATTTTGCTGATTCTTTCAATTTTTTCAAATTTTCTTCAAACCCTAGTTATTTTTTTTATTTTGATTCTTCTTGTTTGTTGAAAACATGTTTAAATTTATATATTAGCTTAATTTGTTACTAATTTAAAGTAGCTTTCTGATTTTTACATTTTTTCACATTTTTTTGTAACCCTAGTTTATTATTTTCTTTTTTTAATCCATTCTTTTTTTATGAAAATGTTTAGAGTTTAGACTTTAGAATCTTAAATTAGTTTAGAATCTTAGATTAGTTTAGAATCTATTTTCAATTTTGATTTAATCTAATTTAGCTTGTTTTTAAATTTTCTATCAAAATACTAACAAGTTGTGCTTTCACTTTGTGTGTGTAGGTAACAGGTTAATTGATAATGGCTTATGAATCCACTTCTACCCCTACCTCAGCCCCATTTGTGCCTGGGATTGGGGAATATGTAGGCACTCGTCCAAAAGGAGCTAGAGATCCCACTTGGAGATATGCATATGAAGGACCAAAACCTAGATCAGTGTATTGCATTAGATGTAAAAAAATTTACCATGGAGGCATCAATCGCCTCAAATACCACCTTGCAGACATCCCTAGACTTGATGCTAGGGCTTGCATAAACACCAATGAGGAAATAAAAAGACAAATGAATGCAATACTTTCTGCTGCAAAAGAAAAAAAGATGCAAAAAGTGAAGGCAAAAGCAGCAATGCAAGCTGCCATAACTTCTTCTCAAGGTGCTACAAGTGCAGTCAACCTTGAGTCACTATAAGATGATGATGATGTAGTAGCCGGCATAGTGGGCTCTCTTCGTGGTCCACATGTGCGAAGGCAACCCACCACCACCGCCATGCCTTCATCTTCCTCTACTAGAGTACCAAGGGTAGGATCAACACAGAGACCTACAGCCATGGGTTCACGCATTGGTGATTTTTTTGTGCCTAGAAACACACCTGGTGCACAACCTTCTTTAGAGGCAACTGGGTGGAATAAGGAGGTACGTGAGCATGCAGATGTTGCTTGTGTCGATTTTTGGTACTTCAACAACATCCCTTTCAATGTGGCAAGCTCACCTTACTGGGAAAATTTGGTGACCGCATTGATAGTTGCAGGGAAAGGCTACAAGGTGCCTTCGCGCAAAGACTTGAGTGGAAGGTTAGTTTATGTTCTTTAATTTATGTTTCTTAAGTTTAACTTATGATTAATTTAAGTTTTTTTTTGTTTACAAATTAAAATTGTGTACTTAATTTCACTTTGTACTTGTAGGTTGCTTTCTAATGCAGCTGAAAGGGCAAAGGCAGTGATAGAAGAACAAAAAGAAGAATGGAAACAATATGGCTGCACTATTCTTTCTGATGGGTGGACGGATGGAAAAATCTGTACCATCATTAATTTTTTGGTTTCTTGCAAAAATGAGGTGGTATTCTTGAAATCCGTAGATGCCTCCAGCATAGTAAAAAATGCAGAAAATTTGGCTAGAATGTTGGAGCAAGTGTGCATGGAGGTTGGGCTGCCCATGTCCTTGACCTTTTTTTGGAGGACATAGGCAAATTAGATTGGGTCACGCCGATTGTAGAGGATGGAAGGAGGATCACTAAATACATCTACAATCACCCTTGGGTTCTTAGCTTGATGAGGGAGCACACCAACGGGAGAGACTTGGTGAGACCTGGTGTGACAAAGTTTGCAACGGTTTTCTTAACGTTGCAAAGCATTCTTGGTGCATTGACGGCTTTGAAAAAAATGTTTGTGAGTCAAGCATGGATAGACTCACCTTATTCAAAGAAGTCGGAAGGAGAAAGAGTTGCAAGCATTGTCTTCAAGCCCCTCTTTGCACAAAGAGCAACAGACATTGTGAAGGTAACTTCAAAACTTTGAGTTTGAATCTAAATTCAAATTGAACATTTTTCTTAAAGTTAGTGTCTTTCATTGTAAATTTGTAAATTACTAAATTGTAACTCTAATCTTTTTTTGCATTTTTAAATTTATATTGTAGGTGTCAGAGCCCTTGGTTAGAGTGCTCCGTTTGGTGGATGGGGATCAAACCCCAATGGGTTATCTTTATGAGGCCATGGATAGGGCCAAGGAGGCTATTAGAAATTATTATAAGGGGGACAGCGTCAAGTTTGATCCCATTTGGGAGATTATTGATAGGAGGTGGAACAATCAACTCCACCAACCTATCCATGCAGCAGGGTACTTCTTGAACCCCCGTTTCATCCATTCAGGCACCTATACAGATCCTATTGGAGAGGTTATGGAAGGCCTCACTACTTGCATTCAACGGATGACATCCACGCCTAATGAGGCAGACTGCATTGTTAATGAATTGCAAAGTTACAAGGAAAAAAGGGGTGCACTCTTCTCTTGAAGTAACTAGGCTGCCACCAGGTATAAAATTTGAAATTTACAAGTTACAAAAATGAAAAATTGATAATTACAAGTTACAATTTTCTAACTCTTTCTTCTTCTTTTTTGTAGATGTTTGGTGGACAAATTGGGGTGGAAAAACCCCACATCTTCAAAACTTTGCCCTCTGTGTGTTGAGTCAGCCTTGTAGTTCATCCAATTGTGAGCGCAATTGGAGTTTGTTTGAGGCCATCCACACAAAGAAGAGGAACAAACTCGCTCAAAAACGCCTCAATGACCTTGTTTATGTGCAATATAATCTTCGATTGCGCATAAGAAAGGTAGAGGAGATATCATATGATGATCCAATTGATTTGGATGAGATAGATCCATACAGTGATTGGACAGGGCAAGGGGAGCAACCTCCATTGTTTACCGAGGATGAGATTTATAATTTAGAGCAACAGGCAATGGAGGAGGGTGGATTTACATTCTCATTGGATGACCTTGAGGATGACCCTGAGGAGGAGTCATTGCCAGTGCCACCACCAGCAGCTGCAGGAGGATCTACATCTAGGATGGAGGTTGAGGAGCCACAGGCACAACAAGAGTGGAGTCCTCTGATTACACCCTCTTTCGGTCCCTTACTGAGATCTAGACATGGGAAGAGGAAGATGTGATTCAAGTGAATTTGTAAAAACTGAAATATATTAATGTTTATGTAGTATTTACTTTCAGTTTTACAAAAACAATTTGCTATTTTCATTTTGTTTCAGACTATTATCATATCAGTGCATTGAGCATTCCACATGAGGATGCCATTTTGTAACCAATTTCTTTCAAATCAATCAAATACAGCTTGTTTCTTATATGTACTCATTTATTGACTCATTAGATGCATCTTATCTTTGAATTTTGCAAAAAAAAAAAGCATTTTTAGTGAAGTTTAAGCAATTTTTTAAGTTCCCGAGTTTTTTGCCGAGTTTTTGCCGAGCCGAGTTTTTCAGGCTTGCCAAGTACTTGCAAATGCCGAGTTTTCCAACTATGCTTTCTATTACTATGGTTTGGACATTTGTGACTTTGTCGTTTTGACATTTGTAGTGCAAACTTGTAGCCTTTGGGCATTTTATTTTTAAAATTTTATATCATATGCACATTGATTGATTGTTTGACATGAATTATGGAAGCAATTAAGTAGTTGTATTAATTTGTTCGACTCTATAATGTATATGTCAATATGATTGGTGATTACATTTGCAACTTTATCAATGTTCATTGTTATGATTATCATTACTCATATGAATATCTGAAATTTCCCTATATGTTTAAAATATATATATATATATGTATATAGCCGTCCCCCCATCCCCAAAAATCCCCTAAAAAAACGTCATCCCCGAAACACATCCTGCCATTCCGTTGTCCCCCCGAACCGGAAACTTGGTGGAACATAGCTCAAGATATTTCCAATGAGGGGAAAATTTGGGTCTATTTTGAAGCAAGGTTGGCCCATAGAGATAGAACTAGCATACTTTGCAATCCTTAAGACATGTTCAAAAAACATGTTAAAAAACAAATGAAAATAAATATATATATTTAGTGTATATAGAACTTAATTCATTTGAAAATCTTAAGCATATGCCATATGTTCATAGAAGAATAAAAATAAAACAATAATTTCAAAACAAAACAAGAGAGTTCATTTGTAAAACAAAAATGCTAAAAACAAACCAAAATAACCTACTTTTTTTGCAAAAAAAAAATCTCTACAATAACCTACTTCTTTTGCAAAAAAAATTCTCTACAATAGCCTACTTTTTTCTGAAATGAGTTTTTCCTTAAAGTAATTGCCAAAAAATACTCGTCGTTTTTTTGGCGAGTTTTTATCAAAAACTCGCGCGATCTGGGTATGAAGCCCATCGACGGCAAAAAGGGCATTTCACTTTCATTTTTCATCTATTCTTCACTCTTGGCAAAGCAAAAACCCACTCCAAAACATTTTGCACCATTTTTCAGTGATTTTGAATCGAGGAGACGAGATTTGAAGGAGATTTTCATCGGATTTTGAAGGCAAATTGGATTTTCCAGGTAGGTTTTCTGATTTTTCTTGTTCTTTCGTTTTTTATTTAAATTTAATCTTCATTTTTGTTGATTGTATGTTTTAAAAACATCATGAATGAACTGTAAAAAAGATTTAAATACATTTATATTGTTGAAAAGAAGATTTAGATTCATCAAAACAAAAATTTGTGACACTTTTTTCTTAACTTTTTACATATTTTGCTGATTTTTTCATTTTTTTGAAATTTTCTTCGAACCCTAGTTTTGATTCTTATTTGTTAAAAACATGTTTAAAATCATATATTAGCTTAATTTGTTACTAATTTAAAGTAATTTTCTGATTTTTACATTTTTTTCACATCTTTTTGAAACCCTAGTTTATTATTTTCTTTTTTTAATCCTTTTTTTTTTTATGAAAATGTTTAGAATCTTAGATTAGTTTAGATTTTACTAATTTAAAATAATCTATTTTAATTTTATCTAATTTAACTTGTTTTTAAATTTTCTATCAAAAAACTAACAAGTTGTGCTTTCACTTTGTGTGTGTAGAGTGGAGGTTAATTGATAATGGCTTCTAAATCCACTCCTACCCCTAGCTTAACCCCATCCGTGCCTGGGAGTGGGGAATATGTAGGCACTTGTCTACCAAGAGCTAGAGATCCTACTTGGAAATATGCATATGAAGGACCAAAACCTGGATTAGTCTATTGCATTAGATGTAAAAATGTATACCGTGGAGGCATCAATCGCCTCAAATACCACCTTGTAGGCATCCCTAAACGTGATGCTAAAGCTTGCATAAACACCAATGAGGAAATAAAAAAACAAATGAATGCAATACTTGCCGTTGTAGAAGAAAAAAAGGTGCAAAGAGCAAAGGAAAAAACGGCAATGCAAGCTGACATAGATTCTTCTCAAGGTGCTCCAGCCAACCTTGAGTCATTGTCAGATGATGATGATGTAGCAGGCATAGTGGGCTCTCTTTGTGGTAAACGTGTGCGAAGGCAATCATTGCAACCCACCACCGCCTCCATCCCTTCATCTACCACTAGTAGAGTACTAGGATCAACACCTACGGGTTCATGCATGCATGATTTTTTTGTGCCTAGAAACACACCTGGTGCACAACCTTCTTTAGAGGCAATTGGGTAGAATAGGGAAGTGCATGAGCAGACAAACATTGCTTGTGCTGATTTTTGGTACTTCAACAACATCCCTTTCAATGTGGCAAGCTCACCTTACTAGC
Source organism: Sequoiadendron giganteum (assembly GCA_007115665.2). Taxonomy (NCBI): domain Eukaryota; kingdom Viridiplantae; phylum Streptophyta; class Pinopsida; order Cupressales; family Cupressaceae; genus Sequoiadendron; species Sequoiadendron giganteum. Next base: position 170,821,255 of record CM021108.1, on the reverse strand, counting down.
AAAATTTGGTGACCGCATTGGCAGTTGCAAGGAAAGGCTACAAGGCGCCTTCGTGCAAAGACTTGAGTGGGAGGTTAATTTATGTTTTTTAAATTTAATTTATGATTAATTTAAGCTATTTTTTTGTTCACAAATTAAAATTGTGTACTTAATTTCACTTTGTACTTGTAGGTTGCTTACTAGTGCAACTGAAAGGGTAAGGGCAGCGATAGAAGAACAAAGAGAAGAATGGAAAAAATATGGCTGCACTATTCTTTCTGATGAGTGGACGGATGGAAAAAACCGTACCATCATTAATTTTTTGGTTTCTTGCAAAGATGAGGTGGTGTTCTTGAAATCCGTGGATGCCTCCAACATAGTAAAAAATGCAAAAAAATTGGCTAAAATGTTGGAGCAAGTGTGCATGGAGGTTGGGCTTGAAAATGTGGTGCAAATCATAACTGACAATGTAGCAGCATATGTGGCAGCAGAAATAATCCTCCAAGATAGACACCACACAATATTTTGGACACCATGTGCTGCCCATGTCCTTGACCTTCTTTTGGAGGACATAGGCAAATTAGATTGGGTCACCCCGATTGTAGAGGATGGAAGGAGGATCACTAAATTTATCTACAATCATCATTGGGTTCTTCACTTGATGAGGGAGCACACCAAAGAGAGAGAATTGGTGAGATCCGGTGTGACAAGGTTTGCAACGGTTTTCTTAACGTTGCAAAGCATTCTTGGTGCATTGACGGCTTTGAAACAAATGTTTGTGAGTCAAGCATGGCTAGACTCAACTTATTCGAAGAAGCCAAAAGGAGATAGAGTTTCAAGCATTGTGAATATTTTTCTTAATGTCTTTCATTGTAAATTTGTAAATTGTAACTCTAGTCTTTTTTACATTTTTAAATTTATATTGTAGGTGTCGGAGCCCTTGGTTAAAGTGTTTCGCTTGGTGGATGGGGATCAAACCCCAATGGGTATCTTTGTGAGGCCATGGATAGGGCCAAGGAGGCTATTAGAAATTATTATAAGGGGGACCGCCTCAAGTTTGATCCCATTTGGGAGATTATTGACAGGAGGTGGAACAATCAACTCCACCAACCCATCCATGCAGTAGGGTACTTCTTGAACCCTCGTTTCTTCCATTCAGGCGGCTATGCAGATCCTACTGGAGAGGTTATGGAGGGCCTCACAACTTGCATTCAGCGGATGACATCCACACCTAAGGAGGCAGACCACATTGTTAATGAATTGCAAAGTTATAGGGAAAAAAGGGGTGCACTCTTCTCTTCAGACCTAGCAAAGAGAGCAATAACTAATCAACCACCAGGTATAAAATTTGAAATTTACAAATTACAAGTTACAAAAATTGATAATTACAAGTTACAAGTTTCTAACTTTTTTTTTTTTGTAGATGTTTGGTGGACAAATTGGGGTGGAAAAACCCCAAATCTTCAAAAATTTGCCCTCTGTGTCTTGTCCATCCTTGTAGTTCATCCAATTGTGAGCGCAATTGGAGCTTGTTTGAGGCCATCCACACAAAGAAGAGAAATAAACTTGCTCAAAAATGCCTCAATGACCTTGTCTACGTGCAATATAATCTTCGATTGCGCACAAGAAAGGTAGAGGAAATATCAAATGATCCAATTGATTTGGATGAGATAGATCCATACACTGATTGGACAAGGCGAGGGGAGCAGCTTCCATTGTTTTCCAAGGATGACATTTATAATTTAGAGCGACAGGCAATGGAGGAGGGTGGATCTGCATTCTCATTGGATGACCTTGAGGATGACCCTGAAGAGGAGTCATTGCCAGTGCCACCACCAGCAACAGCAAGAGGATCTACATCCAGGATGGAGGTTGAGGAACCACAGGCACAGCAAGATGAAATATATTGATGTTTATGCAGTATTTAATTTCAGTTTTACAAAAACAATTTGCTATTTTCATTTTGTTTCAGACTATTATCATATTAGCGCATTGAGCATACCACATGAGGATGCCATTTTGTATCCAATTTTCTTTCAAACCAATCAAATACAGCTTGTTTCTTATATGTACTCATTTGTTGACTCATTGGATGCATCTTATCTTTGAATTTTGCAAAAAAAATGTGTTTTTAGTGAAATTTAAGCAATTTTTTAAGTTGTCGAGTTTTTGCCAAGTTTTTTTCGAATCGAGTTTTTCAGGCTTGTCGAGTACTTGCAAATGGCGAGTATTCCAACTATGTTAGTAGCAAATGGGCTCTTGCACATGCATAGGAATAGGAACCGATCGCTTTGGAACCTTCATCAATCAATCTTCAACTCTATTTGTGTGATGGCAAGAAAGAATGCGACCTTTGTGTTTTGCATTCACAATGAGGCATACTTTGTTTTTGTTTTTCAAATACCTTAGAATGCACTTTTTATTCATCCAAGTCAAAGTCATATGTTAAACAATTTTAAAAAGCCAAAATGTATTAAAAATCCATCATTTTCAGCTTGATTCACTCCAGGTTCTTCGAAATCACCTAGGCTCATATGGGTTCTCCCAAGTTTGTCCAAGACAAACCCACAAGTAAAAAGATAACCCATAGCTGCATCCCCACACACACTTGGCCAAGATCAGGATTTGATGCAGATCATAGCCAAAGAAGCTAGGTAAAAAGGACAAACCAGTAACATAGATTATATATATCATTTGATTCATGAAACAGATTTGAAATATATGCAGCTATAGAAATCAAGATTGAAATTTTAAAGTGGTTTTCAACTTTAAGGAGTACACCAATTGTGAAATATAAGCAACATGCCACGCATTTCAAATATTATCTTAGCACAAAACTAGGCTGTTGTAAAATTGAGAGACGTAAACATGTGGAGTAAAATCAACACCAATATGAAAGATATCATCCTCAAAAAACTTTAAAGATTTGATATATTTCACTCCTAGAAGATCTGCACATGGGCACTTCTCTCATAAAATATCAGTAATCCGTCTCTAGATATGCCTGCAATATGTTTCAAAAAATTCTATTAAACAGTAGGCTTAAAGGTAGCCTAATGGATTCCACATGGGAAGAAAATCAAGAGATGTTTTGGAATGGTTTGTTTTGATTGCTGAGAGTGTTCTGATTAGGGTTTATATCAACATTAAATAAATGAAAATATCTTTGACAATTTTTTCTTTTTTTTAATGGTGTTATAGATTACCTTCAACTTTACTCTAATAATATTATTTTGATACATTCCATAATGTTATTTTAATCAAATTTTCCTCTCTTCAATACCAATAAAAGAAATTTAGAATAGTAATGTGAGTATAGAATCGCATGCATGTCACATGTTCAGACCTTGGCACCTAACATCGACATACAATTTGCATTGTATTTTAGGTGCATATCAGTCCGATTTTAGACAGGGTTTCCAGCTAAATGTCCACCTCTCCCACAAACATGTTTAATGCAAGTTACAAAGAATATAGCCGTGAGAAACTAGTAAAACAAAATAAAATTGAGCTTAATTAGTTACAAGTTACAACTAATCTAACAATAGAAGTAGAATTGGAGACATTAAGAGTGCATGTATAGTTGAAAAAGACTAAAGTCCCTATGAGGTATTGCTCATCTCAGGCTTATTTAATCTATAGTTGAAAAAGACTCAAGAATAGCATTACAAAGACTAGCAAATGGCATCCAGCATAAAAATGAGTACGAAGGACCATCCTGATAAGTGATAACTGAGTGAGAATTAAAACCAGAGAGTATGCCATATGATTAACCGGCTTTGGGGAGTGAGACAAACCTTGATAATGATCCACACTAATACTGTACGCAAATAATCCTGCCCCATGTTCATCAAAGTACAAATACCTGTTAGATTTTCTAATCAGATTTATGAAGACCAAAAAAGCTAGCTGCTAAATATATACAATAAATCAGCAATTCATCAGTGCAGATTATCAAGTTTAGCTAAATTTGTTCCATTTCAGCTCGAATAGTTAAGGAAATATTGTCTTTCAATGCAATTTAAAGGAATACCGAAAATATGATAAACTGGTAAAGAAGAAATTCTAGAAACATAATGGCTGAATTTAAATCTCTATAGCCCATAACTCATCCTAAATTCAAAAAGATAAAGAATGAAATTCCAGTTAGATTTCAAAATTGTTTAATGGTACAAACACACATAAACTGTTTACTAATGCAAACAAAATACTTATGGACTCCTAGCAATAGACATGTAAAGCTTCCCTCTCTCCCTTGGTTTTAGCATCTACGTCTGCTCTGTAGTATCCACGGGAGAAAAAAATGCTTCACTGCATAGCACTCCAATTTGGTTCTTTTAGTCATTTCTAGGTGTTTTAAATTGAATTTTTCCCAATTTGATTTGCCTTCTTGGTAGGTCCTCGCCAGTATTTGTTTATGAACCAGAGCTGAAAATGGCCCTGCCAAACTTATGACTTGGAACTACGGTTGATACCCAAGGATACAAAATTTGAGCACTACATGATATTACAATATAATTAAATTAACCCGAGCAAAATATGATGTTTTACATAATTGGATGACTCCGAGCAAAATATGATGTTTTACATAATTGGATGACTCCGAGCAAAAGCAAATAAGAAAGGTATAGTTTACTCTTAAGTATGATCATTAGGTCAAAGCCCAAGGCTTCTGAATTTGGCCAATACATAAAAGTGAAAATGGAAGGAAATCCTCTCCTGGCTTCCAAACGGTGCTCATTTGTCCAACCTTCAAGCTTTAACTTTCAAACCCTCAAACGGCAATTGACTCATTTATCCCATAACTCAAATCTATATGAGGTTCACTCCCACCATAAATGCTTAACACGTGACTTAAGTAGTTTGATCCATAAAAACCCAAAGTTACAATTCGCTTCGTGGACTTAATTACATCACAACGAATCCCACCGGATACAGCTTGATCAAATAATGATTTTTTAACAAAATATTAACCCTTAAAAGGGACGGTTATGAACTTACCGCGGGAAACACTGGTATATGCATTGGATTTGCAGTAACCGCAGGTTGTTCTGCGAAAGCCATAGTCTTGGATTGTGCTCTGCCCCCTTTTACTATTATTGTTGCTATTCCCACTGCTGCTGCCCAACTCTGCTCGCCGCGACATTTTTTCTAGACAGTAAACTTATATTTGATGGAAAATCTGAGAGATTGAATTGCTTTCTTCAGATCATGTATAGCATCCTGAGGTACACTTACCAAATATATAAATCCTTCCCCGAACGACAAATTCCACTTATGAAAGCCGATTATGGTTTTGTTTTCCTCCTCCCCAAAACCACGGCCTAAAGGGCATAAATTTGTTTTCGCTGTAAGCATACAGTCTTCTCAACGACCAAAGAATCGTTTTATTTGTTAAATTTTAACCTTTTCGCTTACTTGTTTTCCACGTCTTTCTGATGCAGACGCGTCATAATGTTTATCCTCGTAAAAAAAACCTACAGTATCTCTTCAAATATAATTTAATTTTTTTTTAACTGAAGATGTTAAATATTTAATTTTAAAAATTTTAAAATTATTTTTCTTAAACATAATAAAATAAAACTTAAATTAGCATATATATTTAACATAATCTGTATATAAAAAGTCCACAGATATCCTTGTTTAAATAATTATTTTTAATTATTTTTTAATATTTGGTTTTGGATAATTGAAAAATGTAATAAATTAAAATGATTTTGAAAAAAAAAACTATAAATATTTGTTTTTGAAAATTGAAAAATATAATAAATCAATAAATAACAAATATCGTATTCTTGATTATTATGACAATAAACAAAAAGGAAACACAACAACATTCTTTATCTTTCCACTTTGAAACCTAGAGAACAATGACCATTAGAGTTTGATAGAGCATTCCCCTTAGCATTTGTGGTTTTCATTTGGACTTTTAACAAGAATGAACATAACTAATGTAGATCTAACATTTCAATAGAAGATTTTAAAACGTTGAAATAAACCAAAAAATCTTACCAAAAACACTCTAATAAAAAAGGTCATTGAATTTCTTTAAATGGGTATATATGACAATAAACATACAAACGAACATATTGATACCCACAATAAATAATCAAGAGGGAAAACAAAAACTAAAAATGAGCAAGGAATTTTTTTAATTTGGATAGAATTGTAAATCAAAGTACCTACAGCTCCAGTAACCAGAATACAGATTGGATTCTTCACCATTTTTATGTTAAATTCAGCTCTAAACCTTGAAAATTCACCAGTAGCTAACACAATGAAGAGAAACAAAATTTGTTTATATATGTGTCTTTATTGTTTTTTTCCTTGCACTTTACGCTCACAGTATAGTTTTAGTTAAATTTTATCTATTTATTTCAAATTGATCTGCAAAAGCATACATTAGTAGAAAAAAACACAACAACTCGTCAACCACTATTTCACTCCAAATTGAACTCCCTTCACATGTTTAATGGGACTAAACCTCTCATCACCTATAATATGAGCTTGGATTGCATAAAAGTGAGAGAAGCCATCTAACGGAATAACGATTACGATAAGGATTTGGCAGGCCCATTTAGTACGAAGAATGCCTCTATTCGCGTTGAAACTATGATTTTTGAAACACCTTCACATCCATTAATCGTGTTTTATGAAGCAGAGATAATCACGTTTCATTTATTCACCTTTGTTTTTACTTAAATGGTTTTTCAAAATTTATGTGGATGAAGGGTGAGGATGTGTTATCAATCCTAGATTTAATCTAATCTTTTTGTGTGCATGGATTTTCAATGTTGTGCTACAACTATAAGAAGCCTCTCGACTTAATTAAAGCACATTCATAAATTAGCATATAAAGATAATCTAATTAGCATATAAAATAATCTTTTTAGAGATTTGATTTTACACAATTAAAATAAAAACTTAAATTAAATCTTAAACCATTACCATTTTTTCTATTTTCCAAATTTTATTAACTTCAAAACATATATAAATACAAATAAAAATTAAATTAAAATAACTAAAGTTATTATAATTATTAATTCAATTATAATTTAATCATATTATTATTAATTATTATAATCCTAAAAGCGTTATAATTAGGATTAGGATTAGAATTAAGAACAAGGTAAAAATTATGGTTAGAACTATTCAAAAATTAAAATAAATCAAAAATGAAATATTACTAATAAAAATCACTAAAATATAACTAATAGATATAATGCTCCAAATTTTTATTCGTCTAATATCTTTATTCCAAATTTTATTTCCAATATTAATTCATAGATTTTTTTTTAATGTCACTCTACAATTCTTTATTGTTAGGGTTAGGGTTATGATCATAGTTATGGATAGTGTTATGACTATAATAGGGTTAGAGATAGGTCTAGGATTAGGATAATGGTTCAGAATTTATTGTTAGGGTTAGTGTTAGGGTTAGAGTTAGGGTATGAATTAGCATTAGGATTAGGTCATGCAAAAAAAAACTAATTAACAATACTGAAACACTATAATGAACAAAACTTACATTTATGTTTATTCACATTAATAAAACTTACACTTATGTCAATGGACCCTTGGTCTACTAGTGAAGATGAAAGGTTTTGAATGAGCTCGCCAGGGATCAAGTCTTGTTGAGTGCAAGGCCTCAGCGTCTAAAAAAGGGGATGCGGTCGAGATCATGCTCCGAGCGGATTTTGGCGAAATGGATACCCCTCAAACCTTGGCTCTCAGCTAAAGAGGACACCCTCGGGGATATCTCCAACAAAAAAAATAACTCACATATATTTTTTCTAAATCTAAAAAACAATAATTACAATACTATAAAGGCAAGTACTAGTCACTACATGACACTTGTTTAAAAATGATTTATAGTTTAAAAATATTTAAAAATGTATTTAAAAAAAAGAAAAGTAATGAAAGATATAGAAACCAAAATATTTATTTCTTCAAAGTTAAAAATCTATCTCTAATTTTTAGAAAGCATATTATAGAAATCAATTCTAACATGTTAAAATTAAATGGTTTGTGATAGCAAAGAACTTGAGGAGGATGATCGATGAATTTTGAAACCTATTATTACTAAGGAAAGACCTTAATATGCAACCCTTAAGAATGGTGAAAGTACCTTAATATTCAATCCTTCAGAATAGTGAAAGTAAAATGATGTTGAAAACTCATAATTCATATATTTGTTCTAGAGTTTGATGTTTTTTACTTGGTGGGATATAAAGGGTATTTCATATATGCATTGAAACTAGATTTGATGTTCTATAAAAATTTGGTATTGTGATTAATTTTTTTTTGGATAAAGAAACTATGGATTAGTTATATGTGCATGTGATTTTTAACATCAAATATCATAAGTTTAATTTGAATTTTGAAAATTAAAAAAAATGAAATAAAAGAAGTGTTGAGTGAATATTTTGCAATCCCTTTATAGATTATCTATAATAGTGATTTCAGCCACAATTATGATGAGATAAATCTCTCCTCTTAGAAAGGGGAGACTCCCTTCTTACTATTTATTGAAACAAAAGTAAACTATGCTAAGCTAAATGTATTTACACTATGCTAAGCTAAATGTATTTACACTATCTCTAACCATGTGGGGGATGTGTTACATTCATCATTTTCTCTTCTTTTAGAGAAGATGTTTACAATTTTTCATGATAATATTCAACAATACTTCTACACTTCTAATATTTACTTAAGCAGTAATCCCCAATATTTTTGATTAAACATAGGAGTAATCAAAGAGTACCGGTATAACTATGTGATAAGTAACCAAAAGACACACAAAAAGCTCAATGTCTTTTCACTAACTTCAATGAGAGTTTTGTAGTAACCAATGACGTAAGTTGGAGCACAAAGTTTGTCAACCCACTTCACTAAATAAATTCATGCACAAAGTGAATAACTCCAAGCTCAAAGTCTTAACAATCCTTCACCAAAAAATATTAACAACACACACAACTTCAAGTAAATAATATAACACAAAGTTTATATAACTTATCTTGAATGTCCTTCCAATCATAATAATGAAACACCACTTATCCAATCAACATAAGAGAAATCAACAAGAATGACATAAGAACATCCTTACTTATACAAATTTGATTCAACACAAAGTTTGATATCAAAATTCGCCTCCTTTTATTAATTGGAATTGATCTTACAATTTGAACACAAAGTCTCAAAGTTGAGTTACAATTTGGGCAGCACTTTGTTGCATAAGATTAAAGGTCCTAATTACAAATGAGCTCTCTCATATTTATAGATGAGAGAAAAAGAGCTAATCTAGAAAAGAAATAACTACTAGACTTATTCAACTTTGGAGTCCAAAATTTGTGAAGGAATTCATTGTTGTTACATGTATTTATAATTTTGGAAATGATAAATGACATGTAAATTGTCTTTGACTAATTACAAAAAGCATGAAAGATACTAAAAACTAAACTATGGAAAAATCAAGGCATGTTCAACTTTCTCCACCATCATTCTCCAAGAAATCATCATGCTTCTTCAAAATTGCTTGTACTTCATCGACATTTGGGCATGAAGTATGTTTGAAGATGCCACAAACTCTTGTAACTGAATCTTTGATGGTGTTGTAGGCTTTTCGGTGCCTTTTAGGAACAATTTTCAAATTATCCAGAGTAAGTTGAATATCCATCATTTTGTCCATTGAAGCTATTGAGAAAACTTCATCGTCAAATTCTTTTCAAACCATAGATGTATATTCCTAGACAACTAAAACAGAGGGAAGAACTTTTTGGTTGTATTTTATGGCTTTCTTGCTTAGTCATAGGCAAGAAACCGATCAAAACTTCTCAGGAACCCAAACATAAAAGATCGGAATAACACGCAAGAGTAGTTGCAAAAATCACGTATTTTCTAATGTTAGAGAAAAAATGGGTTTTATGCACTAATGGGAAAATTTTGAACAACTAAATATGCTTTGGAAATTCAAATGTAAAGGTGGGGAAAATTGAGCACTCATATGGGGTATTACACTTCAAATGTAAAATCTCAATTTTTTTGAGATACTTAAATATTGGATGTAAATTTGAGCTATTACACTGGCTTAGAGAGTTTGGATGTGATGATGGCAGAGAGCGGAGCGAATGTAGGCGAATTAGCAAGTGGAATGCAAGGCGGAAGAATTTCCTAGTGTTAGGAAAATTTTGTGAAATGGGTGTATGGTCACTGAAAAATGGTGCTACTATAGGTGAATGTGGATGCTTTGCAAAAAGTTGCAAAGTCATTAAATTTTAAATATAGTGCAAATGGGGTAAAACTTTTCTTTTTGCAAAGTTGTCATAGAATGTCGATTGTGCAAATATAAAGGGGTAGGAATTTTGATTTTTTGCTAAGTTGTTAAATTTTAACAATCTTGCAAAAAATGTAAGGAGCTTTATATTTGTTGTTGATTCGGGTAAAAACCCCAACCTTACAATTGTGGGTAAGTCTTCTTTGCATGAGCGGGTAAAAACCTCGACTGTGCAATCATACCTTCAAATATCAGCTTAGGCATGTATACTCGGCCAAAAATGATGACATTGGCATGAACAGGGATGAACTTCATTGGTTTGGTGTTTGGTCAGGGAAAAACCCCACTACTTCAAAAAGGGAACTTGGTTTGTTCTTATTGCAGGGTCAGGGAAAAACCCCAACCCTACAACTTGAGTATAGCATGACTTTATGATGTTCAAGCGGGATTTTTCCCCACGATCTCAAGGATAACATAACATTTATCGAACCATCGGTGAAAATCGCCGATACATCAAAGAGTCATTTAAATGAAAAACCATTCATCGCTTAGCCAATTTTCTTCATTGATGAATGATAACACGACACTAAAATTCACAACCGACTAACAAAAACTTCCCAACCTCATCAAACTTCAAAAAATGAAAATATAAGCGGTAAAACTCATGATTACACAAGTTAGGGCACAAATAATTCTCTACTTGAACTGAGAGTAACCTCATGATTTTGAGCACTATGTTGGACATTTAGGTATCAAAGAAAATTAGAAACCCTCGGGCATGTGAGGCTAGGATGACCAAGAGTCATAAGTTTGCAGGGTCATTTTACAACACAAAATCTAAAACCCTAGGGCAAACAATAGAAAGTTAAAAGCACAGATGAAAATGTGAATAACCCTAGCAGGGACCTGTGAAGGATCCACTTGAAGATCATGCACAAGGAACTCAAACATGGACACGGTTTGGAAAATTCACACGAGGTAGGAGAAGACGTATGAAAATGAAAATAGAATGAGACTTTAAAAGACTAAAAACCAATTTAAAACCAACTTACAAGTCATTAAAAGACTCATAAATGCACTCGTGTGTAACTAAGAGTTGCAAGAGTGGTAATTTTTCATGACTATGCAAATAAAATTTTGGTTGATAACTTGTAAGGTTGGAAAAAAATATGGACCTAGCAACCTTTAAACTACACTTTGACTTGCAGGGTCGGGGAAAACCCCCAACCATGCAACTTTTTCTTATTTTTCAACTTTCACTTGCAAGGTCGGGGAAAACCATGACCCTAGAAGTATAAAAAAATTATAACTCCTGCAAACTGAAATTCATGTTTTGCACAAAAAGGTGAATTTTGACAAACCAACGAAGGTTAATGCTTGGAAAGACATTTGGAGGCAGAGGACCACACATGAGGGAAAATTGAGATTCACTTCATTTTGTGTGCTTAGATTATGTGGGACTACGAAACATACAAGTTTCATAGGGGTTATCCCACTAATTGAGTATGTTGAATTTGAGGATAACAAGAAGTATATACCTATATTATTATTAGATAATATAGTTATATACATTTTTATAGTTACACTGAGAGGCATTAATGAATTAAAGTATTTTTATTGTGTTGGAATTTTGATAGTTTTAGAAACTAAAATTTTTAGGAATCAAACAATATTATGGAGCATGATAAGACTATAGGTGTCATTCACCTTACAATCCTAGATCCTTGATTTAGTCATAAATGATAAATAATTGCATATGCTCTAAGGAACATGGAGAGGGTGAAAGTGGATGTCACCATGTGTGTGGGAAAATTATTTATTATTTTGTTTTTCTACATCTATTTGCAATGGCATTAATAGTTAGAGTTACAAAAGGATTCAAATAGGAGTTATGAAGAGTTTTTCTCATCAAGGGCTATGATGAGGTTAATTTCCCCTCATGGAGCATCCAAGATTGGGAAAGTTGCCTTAATAAGAGAATTTGGTTTTTATGACAACATTTATGACATGTAAGTGGCGTAAGAGGAGTTATATTCTATTTAGAGAGGTTGGCAAATTGATTATGGGCATTAGATTTTTTCATGGAGGTTATGGTTGCATTTTGGGCCCACGTGTTTGCCCTTTATTTTGTAATTTAGTTATTGTTTCTTGTTTCTAATTGTTCTATACATTGGGGGCCTTTAAGATAGTGGTTGTGTATCAATTTGAAGGAATCTTACAAGTACACAAATGATGCTAGGATTATATCGAGTGAAGGGAGAAGGTTGGTGTAATGTATTCTTGTTCATAGAAGATGGGTGATCCCACAATAATGGCTTACAATTTTTGGCCAAACTGGACACAAAACTATTTTTTCTAACTAAATCTTCACTTTCGGGCACCTGTGAGGAATTTGAAGATGATGCAAACTAGTGATTTGTGATATTTTGTCTATAGATTCTAAATATATTTTTTTCAAAATTTTTGGAATTAGATTGCACTTCTTTTTCCATCTCCTTCGAAAACTAGTTTTTATCAATAAACACCATTTTTAAGGAGTGATGCTCACCGTATACAACATAACTCTTTTTCTATGAAGGATAAAATTATATTTTTTTCGAATTAGATTTGTAACTATGATATCTAACCAATTCATTTGGTTTCATAGTGTTTTATTGAATTTTTTTCCTTAATCAAGTTTCGAAGTCAAATCAATTACAATTCAAACACAGGCGGACCGTATACAACATAAATTTTTTTGTATGTATCAAAATTCAATTTTTTTTTATTGGATCAAGGACATCAATACCTACCTTGAACATATTTTTCAGAATTTTATTTTGATAATTTGCTATTTTTCCACATGTGCAGAATAGAGAGCTTGAATTTCAATGAAAAACCTATGTTTAATCAAACTAAAAAAATAAATACATAATAAAACCAAAACATATTAAAATTATATTTGATGGATAGTTCGTTTTGAGGACTACCATCATCAAGTTGGGTTTGTGAAGTCTCCTCCATTTTCATCCTAAACTCGAGCTTCAAAGGGAAAAATTCTACAAAAATTTGGTGCAAGAGGGGAGAAGGGGGAAAAAGGGGGGTTCGAATGAACCTAGGTTTGAGCGAACCCCCCTTGGAGGTTCGGTAGAACCAAGGTTTGAATGAACCCTGGTTCAAGTGAACCCCCTCTTGTATTCAATTTTCCATTGTCTTCGTAATAAAAAATGCAAAAAAAGTGGGTCCCATCATTTAATAGGGTTCACTCAAACCAAGGTTCGTTCAAACCCCTTTTAGGTCCATTTGAACACCCCGGTTCGTGCGAACCCCTAAAAAGCAAAAAAAAAAATCATAGGAGCATTTTTGCAATTTTCCTTCCTCACTGGAATTGTAAACCAGTATTGTGGGATCACCCAGATGAACAAACTTATGTTTTATTTGATGGTGGATTTTTTCTTGAAAGGGTTTCTCCATGTACATCTAGTGTTATATGTTGTAATTTTCAAGTTTGCTAATTTTATGCTTTCTTCATTGCATTTCAACTTGGTCAATACATGAACAAGATAAAATATGTATATTTAGTTTGATTTTATTTCTACAATAATCACTTTTGTCCTTTAAAATTTTGTATCAAATCCTTTGTTTTGATAAAATGGGGATGTACTTTTAGAAGTGTTATCATTTTTTTGTATTGTAGTGAGCATCTTGTTTTGGGTGTTTGTAGACTTGTGTGTGTATTGGATGTCATGACAAGTTTATCTCAATTGGAGATTGAAATTTGTAATGAAACGAATTACAAATTGTGGAAGCTAAAGATGGAGGATCTCCTAAATACAAGATATAAGTGGAGAGTTGTTTCAAATGAGAAGAAACCAAATGATGTGTCCAATGATGATTGGAATAAGTTAGACAAAAATGGATGACAAACCATTTTATTATGTCTTATATTTTATTTCCTACTAAATGTTTATGATGAGGCCACCTCATATCTTCTTTGAAAAAGAATGGTGAGATCTATCAAGCAAATAATCTAGTAAATAAATTATATTTGAAAAGAAAATTGTATTATAAAATAAAATATGGGGACAATGGAGTAGAATATTTGACGCTAATATAGATAAGGAGGATAAGTGTATATTGTTATTTTGTTATTTGCTTGAATCGTGGGAAATTATAATCCTTACTCTAAGTGGCTAGATGATATATCCAAAGTTGGATTCCCTTGTTTCTATTTTTATTACAGGAGTAATAAGAAGAAAATGCATGGAAGAGAGCTCAAGTGATGTATTACATATTTAGGGAAGGCCCAAGGATAAAGGAGGGTTAAATTGGAATTAAAAAATTACATAGATATCTAAGTATCATGATCATTCTAAGACCTTGAGAAAGAGTAGAGTGAAGTGTTGGAAGTGTGGTAAGCAAGGTGAAGTGAATGAGTGTAAAAATAAGAAGAAAACCTATGTCTCCATAGAAAAATCCTTCAATGAAGATGATGAAACCTTGTTTATTTTTGCTCATACTACTTATAATGAATATGGTTGATTGACTCAATTTTATTATAGGTTATGGCTCCTCACAAGGAGTGGTCCTCTTCCTATCATGTATATGATGGAGGAGGAGTGTATATGGATGATAATAATTTGCATGAGATTGTCGATCGTGGGAGGATACAATTATGTTTTGGTGATGGAAGTGTGAAAACCCTCACTAGTGTTTGTAGTGTAGGAAAATGTACTTTATATTTTCACACTATGTTTGCATCCCCTTAATTAATTGGACTTAATTAAGCTTATAATTGCCTAAATTATACATTCCTAAGCCTTATTATTCTTGTTTTACGAAAGGGAAACTGACATTAAACAAATACTAACATTATTTTAAACACCTTGGAAGTTGTGTGTCCTAGACTTAGGTCCCAAGACCCATTCACCCAAGGGAAAATGGGTCCTCCTTAAGTGTTAGGACCCAGTTTTTAATATGTTTTTGGTGGCATTTTAATGATTCAAATTCAAGTTTCAAATTTTAGCTTATGGAACCTAATTTTTAGGACTTCAAGAGATCATAAGCTAAAATATCATTGTTAAGAGCATTGAAGATCATATTTATCAAGCATCTACAACAACATTCAAGATCATATCATCATGTCAAAGTTATGTGTGTTCATATTATGCTTTGGAGCTAACATTGTGATGTAGGTTTCAAGCATTTAAGAAAGCATTCAAGCATCAAATAAAACAATCATTCAATCCAATTCAAGCAAGATCCATTCCTTAGAGAGATGTGTTGGACTTCAGTCCTTTAAGGGCAACCATTTAGGGTTTGGTGATTTGAGACATAGCATTGTTCATTCATCATTCCTTGTCATTTGTCATTATTTCATTATCAAGGTTTAATTACCAAACCGGGGTTTGACCAAGGTAAACCCCTATTCACCCAAAAAAAAATCCTTCTCTTTGTGTGTGCAAATTTGTAGATGAAGAAGGATTGAAATTCAATCAAAAGTGAAATTTTACAAAGCTGTCAAAGTTGTCAAGCCACAAAAACTCACCTGTAGAATTTATTTTTGACTTTTTGACACTAGAATCTAGAGGAATCGAAAGTGCAGATCTGAGACCAAAGGACTATGAAATCATATTTTGGATCCCTGTATAGAGACCCATTTGTCGTAGGGCTAATCTATCCTGGCAAGACACTCAACAACCACTTTTGGTGACAAGTACACATCAATTCCCCTTCTCAGATCTACCTGAACATTGTAGTTTCTATTTGTGTTATCCTTTAAATTTTAATTTCAAGTTTTATGTCATACAATTGAGTACATTAAGAATTTTATTTTTATCTCCCCAAAGTGCATTTCACTCATATTTGTCATTTTTTCATAAAGAAAATAGTAGATCCCCTAATAGGGTTGATTCACCTAAGGGTTGAAGGTCAATCCTACCTTTGGAAGGTCTCTTTTCTTAATGAAATTAGAAGAAAGATATGTCACATCATATATTTCCACCTTACATTGCATCCCCCCCATTTTTCTTTATTTTAGTGTTTTACATATTCCTACACTTTTTAGAAATTTAATTTTTTTTCTAAGTTGAATGATTTAACGATTCATATAATATTTTAATATTCTAGTTATAAGTTAGTGAGAAGGATTATAGTGGTTGCTAAAGGAACCCTTGTAAGGATTTTTTTAGGCTAAATTCCCTCTACTTTTTGTAACTCTACCAATGTAACTAGTACCAAAAATACATGTATGTTATGCACAAACATTTGGGCCACATTGGTGAAAAAAAGTGCTAGACCTTGGCAAGTAAAAAATTAGTTGACTTTTTTGGGCAGAGTAGGGGCTCTAGAGGGAAGATCTTTAGGGGGGCATTGGTTGCCCCCTCCCATTGGAATTTTGAAAATTAACACCGATGGGTCTACAAAGGGCAATCTTGGGCATGTTATAGTTGGTGGGGTTGGCAAGGATAGTTATGGTGTGGTTGAGTTTTTCTTTTCTGAGTATAAGGTCCAACACTCTAATAATCTTATGGAAGCTTTGGCTATTCTTTTGGTGTTGAAGAGGGCATGTGCCCTTGGCTAGAAAATTATTGTTTGTGATTTTGATTATCGGGTTGTGATAGACTTACTAAACAGGTGGAAGGTAGATGATGTCAGTTGGCGGTTCGTTGTGGTGGTTAGTAAAATCACCAGTCTTGGAGAAATATTAGATTCTATCACCTTCTCTCATATCCCTCGGGAATGGAATAAGGTGGCTGATGGTTTGGAAAAATGGGCTTTTGAGAAGACCTGGACATGGATGGTGGATGATTGGGGTAGTTTACCTGGGGACCTTGCTCAGGAGTTGGAAGAGTTGGTTACTAAGGATATGAGATGTTGCACAAGTACTTCTTGATTTCTTGTTAGATGTTTCTTGGCCCTTTTGGGTTTCCTTTCTCGTTTCCACTTTGTACTGCTTTCTTTGATTAATAAAGTTTTAACCCTCTTTTACTATTAAAAAAAATTAGTTGACTTTATATATATATATATATATATATATATATATATATATATATATATTTTGATGAGCATTTTAATCTTTGTGAAGGTTGTGTTTGGAAAATAGAATAGAATATATTTTCCTTTAAGTGGTCACAAAGCTAAGATAATGTTAGATATTATTCATTCAAATGTGTTTAGTATAGTGGGTATTAAATATATGATAAAATCTCATTAAGTTTTTACTTTCATTGATGACACCTCAAGATGCACCTAGATTTATTTTATGTATTTAAAATCTAAAATTTTCATTAAGTTTAAGGAATTTAAATCCCTAGTTGAAAAATAAATATATTATAAAATAAGGGTGTTGAGATTTGACAATCAAGGTGAATATTTTTCTAAGGAATTTCACGAGTTATATAAGCATGCAAGTATTGTTTGATATAAGAATACACCATACACACCTCAATAGATTGGGGTGGTATAGATAATGAACCAAACTTTGTTACAAAGATTTAAAACTATGTTAAGTGGTATATATAGATAATGATTTTAGGTGGAGGTTGTATGGACTAGTTGTTACTTGGTTAATAAGTGTTTTATTCATCTTTTAATGATAAAACTCCTTATGAAGTGTGGATAAGTGAGAAAGATTTTATTTTATATTTAAGGGTATTTGGTTATGAGGCTTATGCTCATGTGCCTAAAGAAAGGCAATCTAAACTAGATTCAAAACCACATAAACATGTCTTTATTGTTATTGTGAGAATGTAAAAGGTTATAAGCTTTGGAATCGACTATTCCAAGAAATGATGTTTTCTAGAAATGTGATTTTTAGGGAGTTCATAGCATTCTCAAATCCTATACAACCTGGAACCATAAAAAATGATGGGTGGGGGAATAATTATTATGTGCTATCACACCCACTTTCAAGCTATTCCATTCAAGGATAACCCTAGAGATCTCAATGCAAAAGAGAAGGAGATCTTGCAATAGGGTTGTCCTAAGGTTTGAAAGTAGACTAGTAAGGGGATCACCACCAAGTTTGGACTTGAAAACGATAATGAAATGCAAGATACAACTCTAAACCCTAGTTTAATGCAATAACCTAATAAATGACCTAGAAATGCAAATAGAACAAAATATAAAAGTAATAAGATGTATGGTGTGCACCTAGAAATCTGGAAATGAATGATTGAAGCTCTGAAATGCTTTTTTTTATTGCCTTTTTGACCTATTGGGACTCTTTCACCAACCTGGGCGAATCAATCCTAGATCTGGATTTCTGCACAAGAACCTGTTTCGGAAAAAAAGGGTATTTGAATCTGCAAATAGATCTAGAAAACACCTACAGTGGGACTCATTTGTCACTCTTGGTGAATTAGTCACGTTTTTCTTTTTTGAGAATTTAAAGCTCTGATATGCACTTCAACACCTGCTCTTTCCTTCCAACTTGAATTTCAGATCCGATTCTGCGAAAATACCTGCAAAAAAAAAATAAACTTGGTTTGCTAATGGGGTGTTTGCCTTGGTCAAACCCCTAGTTTGGTAATTAAACCTTGATAAAAATGATGAAATGTGCATGCAAATAGGAATGTAAATCCTAGCCTTAAGTGTGTCTAATACTAGGAAATCTGAAACACAATGTTATTCTATTCTAATGTGTAAGAATATGATGCAAGAATGAAAATATGAAGATAGATTACTCACTTGGAGAGATCTCTAATCACCCTGAATGAATCCTAATGATGCGTGTACCTTCCTTCGACTAAATGTAGAGTGATAATGGAGGATGGAATCACTTAGAAAATAAGTCTTTAGGCTTGGATTGATGGCTAGTTGCATCTCCCCAACCTAGAATCCATCATGATTCACCATAGACAACCATGATCAACCCTTGACAATGCTAGATCTTGAATGAAAGTGAGCTAGAAGACCTAAAAAAACACTTTAATGCTGCTCCAAGACTTCAACTTTGCTTGCTTTTGAAACGTGAATGCTCTTGCTTGAAGATTTCCAACACTTATCTCTTGAACTTGCTCTTGAAAATGCTTTCTCAAATTGCTTAGATGATAAAAATGGCTTAGAAACTTTCTTATATAGGTATTAACACCTAACTGACAATTATTTAGATCTCAAAGGCCGACATCCACCAAAAAGTTGAATTAAAATGGTGAATTTCTTGCTCAAATTTGAAAAAGGCCCCAAATGAGACTCATTTGCCCAAGGTGGTGAATGGGTCCCACCTAGGGGGACTCATTCACCCAAGGTGGCGAATGAGTCCTACCCTAGCTTTTTGAGGTGGGTTTTCGGGATTTTTGGTGTTTTAAGTGATTTTATGGGATTTTTAGGTGAAATAAACCTCGAGATCCGAAATCTTAGGGGCCTATAAATGATGATTTTAAGGGTAATTAATGCCAGGGTACCTAAGATAGGTCCAAATTAGATAAGGAATTGTACTATCTCCAAGAAGGGAATACAATTTCGGTTGTCACACAACCAAAGGAAAATGAAGGAGAAAAAATAATGTAATTTCAAACCAAGGTCAAAAATCAAAAAGTGTTGGTGTGAACATGGTATTTATCTAATTGGTTAGAGTTTAGGAACTTTTCACACCTTAGTATTAAGCTTACTTAGATTTCTTTTTTCTTTTTTTGTCTCAATTCATAAGATTAAGACACTTGGCATAATATTGAAATCTTTGCACTTTTCCCCTTACCAATCTAGCAAGGTTATTTATTTTTATTATATTATTACTATAATTACTTTTTTTCCTAGGAAATATATATTTTTCATTGTAACTCTCATTTGTGAAGGGTTTTATTGGATTTTGTTGATAGATTTATAGTTATATTCATTATCGCATTCCCTGCAAGGGAATTTTGAATATCACTCTAGATGAGGCTTGGTCCAACATCAAGCTTGTTGTTTCCTTCTTTAGGGTATTTGGTAGTGAGGCTTGGGAATTCATACTATATGGTTGAGGTAAGGAAATAGAGAAGAAGAATCAATCATTCATTTTTATTGGCTATTGTGAGGATTTGAAGGCATATATGTTATTTGATACTACCATGAGAGATGTCTACTTTCTTAGAGATGTCAAATTTGATGAGTATTTCCCACAATTAGACTCTACATGTCCACTTCTTCTTTATCATTGTTGGTGTAAATAAAGTCTTGTACCTAGTTAATTCATTACTAGAGGACATAGGGGACTTATTTACATGTTATGTTTACTTAGGTCCTAGGAAGGAATCTTTCTAGAAGGCGTTAGTTGTCATTAGATATTATCTTATCTTTTGACTTGTAACACATGTGTCTTAGGTAGTTGTGATAAGTTGTCACATGTCATAGGATTAAGAAACTTGTCATAATCTTGTTTAGTCTTGTGTCTCACCTTGGCTATATAACCAGGTGGTCTCATTCATTGTATATTGAACAATTCTTGGATAATCAATTCCATTGTAATCTTGAGCATTGCATATTGATCTCGCTTGTGCTTTCATGAAGTGCCTAGATCTTGGGTGGCTATAATCTTAAGCCAATCTTGCATTATGTAGAGTTATTCTATACCAACTCTTACAATCACTACATGATTTTCATTCTTTATCTTGTGAGGATACATGTACACCAAAGGATACTGTGTGCAGAAAATATGTGTAAGTGGAGTAATAACAACACACCTTAATGAAACACTATTTAGATAACTCAAATGACAATTTTAATCTATTTGAAGCATAATAAAATCTCTAAATTCGTTCCATTGCTCTCTAACTCCAAGGATTTATTAAATCAAAGTGGCTCTCAGATTGTGTGCATTGTGATTGTTAAAATGACAACCTAGAGAATGAGAATAAGAAACTAAATGAAATGTTGTGATGTTCAATAATTGATAATGAAAGCTGTGATACTGTGATACTGATACAAAATGATTAAATATTGTAAACTAAGATGCAATTGATATGATATGCTATGACATGATTGCAATCTAATATGATTGCTAAAATGATCCTATTTGATAATTGCTAAACGTTATATGTTGTATGCTCTAATATGATTCCTGTAGAGTAAAATTGCATAAAAGTGGGATCTATTTACTATAGCAAGAGGTTGCTTTTATAGATTTTCAAAGGCAATTTGTGATGTGGCAACAAGCAATGATTCAGATTTGATCTGGATAAATCAATGGTAGAAGATGAAGAAGTTGGAGAAGAAGAAGGGAAATGTTTTCTCTCAACAAACATTATGGTAAGTGATTAGGAAGAAATTGTGGATCCATGAAGCCAACTATTTCCAACTGTTAAAGTTTGTTTCAAAATTGGCTGGAAAGATAAAGTAAAATTGAATGCAACTTGAAGCTTTCAATTTTATTGAGAGAAAAGTTGTACACATGTGCTCAATTGGAAATTTGAGTTATTGAGTTTTGGAGGGAAGAAATATTATTTAAATAAAATAATTTAAATTTTGTTTATTTAAAAAGGGGATGATAATTAAACAAACTATGTGATTTTGTTTATTCAATTAAGACAGAAGAAATTTAGATAATTAAATAAAACAAACTATTGAATTTGTTTATTTAATTAAGAGGGAAGAATTAGATAATTAAATAAAACAAACTATTGAATTTATTTATTTAATAGAAGAAAATAGAATGTGAACTATATAAATAAATATTTCTATTTATTTATAAGTAGATGAATTAAAGATTAATTAATCAAATAATTGTATTTAATTAATTAGATTTATCCAAACCATTTTTAGGTATATACATTTTGCCCCTCTTTGAAGTGATGTGTTTGCATATTGCTTCAAAGAATCAATTTTGTTGCTAGTATTGACAAAAAAAAATTGATATGCTCCAAACGTTGATTTTTTTGAGTGATAACGGATGTATGCCCCCTTGGAAGATAAATCGGTGAATTTTTAAATTTTTTGGATTTTTTCAAAAAAATCATTTTTTTGCGATTTGATGATGATTTGAAATTGAAGTGATTTATCTCCCGATAAATGATGTTGAAAATTCCCCATTGATGAAATAGTGAATAAGCCCTCTTTTGTAATTTAAAATAAATCAATTCCATAAATATCCTACTTAATTAACCTTTAAAAGGTTAAAAAGGTGATTTTGAAATTCATTTGTGCATATTGATTTTGAAATTTGAGAGTGATTTAGTAAATTATGCATTTGGAGCAAAATGGTGATTCCCTATGACACACATCGATTTGAGCGTGTGCAACGACACAACCGCTCGACAATGTATGGACCTTTGGTATGTATCCCGATAAACCTCCTCGTTATTCGTGCAATTTGATTTTCTCACATTTTAAATTATGTTTTCACTATTTTAGCGTTTTGACATCTCGATGTAGCACATTAGATAATTGTTTTAGCGCTTTGATTTTTTTTGCGCATTGAAGTAGAAATTTAGCGCATAGGTATAACATTGTAGCACATAGATTTAGATAGCGCTTTGGAAACCTAGATTAGCGCATCGATAGATTGAAATAGCGCATTGATCGTTTAGCGCATTGAATATCCATTTTAGCGCAACGGCCAAACTGAAATGGCGCATTGACATATTTTGCGCTTTGATAGACTATTTTAGCGCAAACAAGTCAGAAAGATGAAATTATCAGTTAACTCCTTGATTTTTATGTTTTTCGATTGCGTCATCTTTTGATGTGATTTTGATTGATGATCTTGATAGATTTAGATGATTATTGATCTCATGGTAGGTGAGATTCAATGATTGTTTGATGATAATTGACCTCATGATAGGCGAGGATCAATTATAACTTGATCGATTAACCTCATGATAAGCGAGGTTGAACGATTGATTAATTGATTAACCTCATGATAGGCGAGGTTGAATGATAGATTGATTGATTAACCTCATGATAGGTGAGGTTGATTGATATATTGATGTTTACGAGATTTGATCAAAGTCTCATCAGAGTTGATTAGATGATAGGCTGATTGATTTTGATTGATTTAAAAAGTTTACCGATTTGTGATTATTGGAGCCTTTGGCTAATCTTTAGATTCATGAGCGTTTCCTGAGGACTTTTGATTTGATACCTTAACTAACACAGCTTGATATAGGTGTTATTTCACGTTGCGGTTTGTCCTCTTTGTTATATATGCCCCAAATTAGGATTAACAGGGGTCTTCTCACAGCCTTAGCAAAGAGATGGCATAGTGAGCATAAAACCTTTCACTTACCTACCAACGAGATGACAGTGACCCCAAAGGATGTGTACCGCATCTTGAGGATACATGTGGTGGGAGAGCTTGTGTTGTATGATCATACTAAGTAGGGAGGTATCGATGCCTTGCGTAGAGTGTTTGAGGATTACCAAATATGTGGATATGAGATTCCCTGGAGGGAGATGGTCGATGCTTATGCTACATTGTCATCTGTGCTTGCTCGTTTCATTGGGGGTTTTCTATGTCCTGAACATAGGTCAAAGGGACTATCAATTGGATGGGGTCAGATTTTGGAGCAGATGATCATGTAGGGTACGAGATAGGCTTGGGGTATGTGTATGTTAGCCCATTTATACCAGGTTGTTTATCTTAGAGAACACAGTTTGTCGGTCAGAGTGACATTATTATAGATATGGGCATGGGAGCATATTGCCATCATACGTCCCATTACAAATAGATAGCAGCCAGTTGGGAGACCATATGTCCATGGCTACACAAATCCAATTATCCAGCATAGGCTAGGAAAATTGGAGTACTGGAGGCGGATGTTGGATGATCTGGAGTTTGTTGTATGGTGGCCCTACATTGGTTGTGAGCAGTGGGCAAAGGATGATACATAGATGTTGTGTTTATGCTAGTCCATGTATTTGATTAGGAGGACTTGATTTATCATTGATAGATTCCTACTGAGGAGGGTTATGCGACAGTATGGAAGATTATAGGGTATGCCATAGGGTGTCACTCACTATGCACAACGACAGATGGATGCATTAAAGTGGGGGCCCACCCTATTCTATGATGTAGCAGTTGAGGAGTATCAGGGGTTGCAACCGATTATCTGGGATTATCATCTAGAGGTTGTTGAGGTAGGGATATCCGAGGAGTATCTTAGTACCTATTTCTACATCCATTCCCATGGATCTCCAACCTAGACAGGAGATGCCATTATTGGATGAGGAGGAGAGGACAAAAGTACATGGTCATAGGTGGAGGAGGAGGGATGGCAGAGGGGGAGATGGCGGAGGAGGAGATGGAGAGTAGTGATGATGACAAAGATGATGGAGATGAGGGTGGTGGTAGAGGTGGTGGTCGAGTAGCATTTATTGTTAGTGATGTGATGGTGCCTCGACGAAGGAGGTAGTTGGTGGAAGTGACCCAATAACGTGTATAGATTGGGTTACCCTCGTAGCAACAACAAACATAGATTATTTCTTTGGAGGTACAGGTTCAGACTCTTCAGGGGTAGTTTGCACAGGTGCAGGCATTGCTCACTCAGGCACATGCATAGGTTACCACTCTGACAACTGAGAGAGATGCGGCTAGACATGCAGATGAGCAGGCAATGGAATTATCTGAGAGATTGCAAAGAGTGGTTGAGGGGACTACCACTGCAGACATGATGAGAGAGGTGACACGAGTTTCTAGATAGGCTGAGTATTATAGGGGCCAATATCATGCAATTGTGTCGATCGAGTAGAGAATCAGGTATGCCAAGTCTAGATTAGCACGTAACCACTCTCAGACCACTAGTGTGGGTGTGTTATAGCCTCCATGTAGAGATCGAAGCCTAGACCTAGGTACAGGTGCACCTAGTGTAGGTCCATCAAGTGGTGCTGCAGGAGGCCTAGCTAGACCAACGAGATCTGGGGGAGCACCTCATAGCTTCATGATTATACTTGATGATGTACACTCTGATTTTGACTTATTGTTATGTTGATATTGTTTCTCTTGACATTCATTCAGACTTCATTCTATACTTGACATTATGATTTTTTGAGATTTATATGATATGCAACGACTTCTTGATCTATATACGTTCTATATTATTTTATGATGAATGCAAATGATATATGCCTTTAATTTCTATTTTATATGCCATGTGATGCTTATATGATGACAATGTTATGAGTATGCATTGATGAATTTATGATGTATGGATGCAATGATAAATGATGTTAATATGAAATGCCATGAGATGAATGTGATAATGCGAATGATATGTGATGTTTGGATAATGTTTTTATATGTGTTATGAATGATGTGAATGTGATATGAAATGGATTTATGATGATGCAAATGATATATAATGCAACTTGTTTTTGATATTTTTTGATGTAAATATATGATGTGATGTGTAAATGAATGAATGATATATTGATGCAAGTATATGTGTTATGAAAATGATTATGCAACTACATGAGAATGAAAATGTTTTTGTTAATGTCAAGTATACTCAATCCATTTAAATGATAGAGATAACATTGTTTACAAAAAAAATTTTTGCCAACCTCGACACAATCTATCTTGCAGATGCAAAGCTAACATGTATGCAAATGTACATATGCAAAGTTGTCACCTTAACAATCCATTTATCGTGCTTTTTATCATCATTGATCAATTGAAATGTTGAAATTAAGTACAAGCATAAATGGTATAAGTTAGACCATGATGACCTGAGTACATCTTTCATGATTTTTGATATTGCAAGTTAGCACAAGCAACTAGGCATAATTAAAATGATATGACCTGAGTATTTCTTGCATAAAACAGACAAGAATCAATCATTTTCCTATGTGAATCCGAAATTTTATTAGTGATACTTGGTAGAGCACGTCTCATGACAATTTAATAGGAATAATGATTAACTCACAGACAATAGACAAAGAAATTTCATACTCCTTCCTTGCTTCTCTAGTTCAATACATCATCGAGTTGCTCCAAAGATATAATAAAAAAATTAAAGTACAACATTTGAATACTCAAGCTAAAGTAGTAAAATCATGATTCAAAAGAATATCATTCGTTTAGATTTGATTTGGTTGATTGATTTAAGTTGTTTGATTTGGATGGTTTGATCTTCTGATAAGTGGTGATTGATTTTTTATGTTGTTTTCCCTATGATCATTGTGGTTGTTGTGTTGCCATATTATTGTGTGTCCCTTTGTTGAAGCCCGTAGTGTACTACCCCCAATGAGTTCAGGATTTTTCCCCCAAGCTAGGGTGAGACATAACCACATTGCCATAATACGTGTATGAAGTTTTTTTATGATAAGCATAATGATGGAAAAAGCGAAGGGTGAAGACATGCTCAAATAGATGGTACAACTAGTCTATCACAAATAGCACCTATTGCTAGATTTTCACTACTTGTTTTTATTGCACTTTTCAGATTTTTATTTTATATTTTTATTTGTATTTTTGTAGAAATTTTACCGTGCACTAGATAATTCAAGTATAGAACTTTCTGAGGTGGATATTGTTGATAGGTTCATCGAACAAATCCCCTTCAGGTGTGGACAACTTATAAGCTCCTGATCCATAGATTGATATGATGATGAAGGGACCTAGCTAATTTGGTTCAAACTTACCCTTTTTGTCACGATCTTGTTGATTGCGAGGGTTTTCCTTTAATACCAAGTCACCTACCTAAAATTCCCTTGGTTTGACTCTATGATTGTAGCTTCTAGACATCCTCTGTTGATATGCTTTTAAGTGATCCTCAACTTGCTGACGATGCTCATCTAACAGTTCCAGCTCCTGAAGTCTAGACACTCGATAGTCCTCATTTGAAATGATCCCTTTTAGTGATACATGGAGTGATGGTATTTCAACCCCAATTGGTAGTATAGCTTCTGATCCATATACCAAGGCATATGGAGTAGCTCTTGTAGGTGTTCTGATATTGGTTATGTATGCCCACAAAGCAGAGTTCAGTTGAACGTGTCAGTCACGTCCAACATCATTGACCATTTTCTTCAAGATTTTTTAGTATAGTTTTGTTTGAGGCCTTTGTCTGGCCATTTCCCTAAGGATAATATGGTGTTGAAAAGTGATGTCGGATATGGAACTAGTCACATAATTCTTGGACATCCTGATTCTTAAAAGGTCTACCATTTTCGGTGATAATTGACTGAGGAAAACCATATCGACAGATAAGGTAAATTAAGATAAAGGATGAATTTTTTTTTCCTGTGACTATGGTTAGAGGTACAACTTCAATCCACTTTGTAAAGTATTATGTGGTTGTAATGATAAATTTTTGCCCATTGGATGAAGAAGGGTGAATTTTACCTACCAAATCCAGTCCCCACTGACAAAAAGGCCATGTTGATGTAAAGGGTTGTAGTTCTTGTGTCGGTGCATGTATAAGGTTGCCATGGATTTGACATTTTTAGCATTTCTTTACATACTGAAAAGACTCCTTTTCCATATTTGTTTAGTAATAGCCCAAAGAAAGGATTTTCTTTGCTAGAGTTAAATCACTCGAGTGAGTCCCACAGATACCTTCATTAATTTCATGCAAGGTTGTTTCAACTTCATTACGTTCTAGACACCATAGGAGAGTACCATCAAGACCTTGACGATAAAGTATGTCATGCGGCTTGGCGAATTTTTTATTTTTTTTTTGGTTTCGGGAAAGGTCTAATAGAAGGGTATTGTCTTTCAAGTAAGTATAAATCTACCCATAGATGGAGGTTTCAGGGTCAACAATATGGCATATCACTTAAAAAATTGAGTTATTGAATTTTGGAGGGAAGAAATATTATTTAAATAAAATAATTGAAATTTGTTTATTTAATAAAAGGGGATGATAATTAAACAAACTATGTGATTTTGTTTATTTAATTAAGGTGGAAGAAATTTAGATAATTAAATAAAACAAACTATTGAATTTGTTTATTTAATTAAGAGGGAAGAATTAGATAATTAAATAAAACAAACGATTGAATTTATTTATTTAATAGAAGAAAATAGAATGTGAACTATATAAATAAATATTTCTATTTATTTATAAGTAGATGAATTAAAGGTTAATTAATCAAATAATTATATTTAATTAATCAGATTTATCTAGACCATTTTTAGGTGTATATAGATACTTTAGATGATGGTTGTGTATCACCACCTTCTACTCCACCACTTTCATCTCCTATCACTCATGGTTTTCCTAGGTGGGCCTGCAGTACTATTTAGGAGGTTGTATCCGTAATTGGTGATCCTATTACTTCTCACCATGCACACTCCTAATCTTCTGACACCAATCTTTTAAGTCATGTTATATCTACTAACTCACAAGTTTTTTCAAACACTTCCAATATTCTAGAGTGGGATCATGCTATGGATGAGGATTATTCTTCCTCGATGAACAATCACATATGGGATTTAGTTTCTCTTCCTAAGGGAAGAAATATGGTTTGGTGCAAGCGGGTGTACTACACCAAGTATGTTGTTGATGGTTTTATTGATCAATACAAGGTATATATTATTTCTAATGGTTTTTCATAGGTTGAGGGTATTGACTAATTTGAGACATTTTCCCTTATAGCCAAGTTGCACATTTTTCATTGTCATTTCTCTTGTTGCATCTCAAGGATGGCCTATTTACTAGATGGATGTGAAGAGTTCCTTCTTGCATGATGATCTTCATGAGGAGATCTATATGGAGTAGCCTTCAATATTTGTGTAGGAGTCTTCTCTTGTTTGTAGGCTATGAAATTCTTTATATGGTCTCAAATAAGCCCCTCATACTTTGTAAGTGAAGATAGATGGTCTCCTACTTTCTTTTGGTTTCATGCATTACCATTTTGATCACACCGTGTATATTCAGATATGGAGTTGAACTTTTGATATTGGTCTTGTATGTAGATGATTTTATTCTCACTAGTAGTTCCTCCCCTATGATTTAAGATATACAACACTCATTGATAGAGCACTTTGAAATGACAAATCTAGGTTTTCTACACTTATTTATTCATATATAGGCTCCTTAGTCTACTAAGGGTATCTCCATCCATCAACACAAGTATGTATTTGATCTAATTCATATTTTTAGCATGGCTAATTATAATCCATACTATACCATTTCAATCAAGTACCACATTAACTTCCACTTGCACCACACCTAACATTGATGCCACTTTGTAGACAGTTGGTGAGTAGTCTCTTGTACATTTGACATATATGCATCATGACATCAAAACTTTTACTATTGGGCTTGTCTCCCATTTTTCCCATGATCCTCATGAGATTCATTAGAAGGTATCCAAGTTCATTTTGAGGTATATTCAAGGCACTAAATATTTCAACATTCAATTCACACCAAGAGCTTCACAAATGGTTGGCTTCACCAACACAAATTGGGTAGGTGATATTGACTCACATAGTTCCACTTATAGGTTTATTTTTTGGCATGGTGTGGATGTATGAAAATGTGGATCATAAAATAAAAAATGCAGAACTCACACTCTCATAATCATGCAATGAAGTTCAAGATCTTAGCTTAGAATATAGAATATAGATAATAAGCAAATTCATCATAGCTAAGATCTTGATTTGATCATTTTTTGGTTGCTTTTCAAAGTAACAAACTATGAAAGAAAAATAGTGATATAATATAATGATAATGATATGCTCAAAGATAAATGATACCTATTCTTGAAAAATGGCAATGATAAAATACATGATAATTCTTGAAAATTATTGAATGCTTGAATGGTAATCCTCTTAATAATGTTATTGATAATGCCCTTGATAATGCTTGAATTCTTAAATACTTGAATTATGTAATGCTTGATAGTGCTATAGTGATTTTGATAACAAGAGTGCTAGGAGGTTTGAATGAAATGAAAGCTTCTTATTTATATGCTTCACTTGACATTTGGTCAATGGTGGAGATTGATTTGCAAGATCAATGGATAGGAAAATTGAAGATAGGGTAAGACCCAAATTTTGAATTTTGAAGGAGGAAATTAAATAAATAAAATTTATTTAATTCAAATGATAGCTTTGGGAAGGAAATGACAGAGAGATGGCATCGATGGAGGCTTATTGTGATCGCTTGGTGCCCTGCAGGTTGCTATAGGGCCTACATGCCCACGTGTTTGCTTTGCTAGTGTTGTGCGACCTTGGGTGGGGGTTTTGTGTGTTGTGGGGGTGTGGATAGTGTAGCATGGGAATTTTTGTCGGAGCAGGTTGGGGTTAGGTGTGGGGATCCATGTGAGGTTTGTTCCCTTTTAATTTGGTTTTTTTGTGTTCCTTTTTTGGGTGTTGTGGCTATGGTGAGTGGCTCAAGTGCTTCTGAGCCTGGTTCTTTTCATGTTGCGGTGATTGGATTTTCTCAACCTCAAGCTAAGCTTTCCAATTCTTTTAACCTTTTGAACAATTTCATGCAAGGGGAGGGTTCGACGTTGAATCGTGGTCCCTGGATTCACAAGGTAAATGGTTGCCTCAAGAGAAGAAAATTTTATCCGGTGTTAGTTATACAGTCAGAATTGATGGCTGAAGATGTAAGTTACCTATCAAATCATGCATTGATTGTAAATTTATGGGTATTTGGGTTTCTCTTCCTTTCCTAGAGTCATGGATTCTTAGGGTCTAGAAACCAAAAGGCGACATTGAGGTTATTCTTGCAGCAAACAATTACCTTATGGTGGTGTTCTCGTGCATGGAAGATCATAACGAGGTCTTTGAAGGGGGTCCTTATTTTTACAACCAAGTTGGCTTATTCATTAAGAATCGACACGTTGGCTTTAATCCTTCTGAGGAACTATCATCAAGGGTTCTAGTTTGCATGCACCTTTGGTGGTTCCCATTGAAATTTTGGACTTCTAATAGCTTGCACATGATTTCTCTTTTGCTTGGCAAGCCAATTGGCCCTTCGCAACAAGAATTGGATAAAAAGGTGATCTTTTGTGCTCGCATTTGTGTTGAGATTGATTTGAATAACCCCCTTCTAGATTCTCTAGAACTTTTTTTTTGGGTCTATCTCATGGATTCAATAGCTAGATTATGAGACTCTCCCACTTTGGTATTGTGTTTGCCATGAGTATGGACATTTGCAGTGGAAATTCCCAAAGAATACATTGGTCGGTCAACCTTCCAATGGAGATCTAGTCACTGGTTTGGGACTTAGGGCGGATAAGGGGAAAGCCCCTCTAACTGATGGTGGGTTGGATAAGGAGGGTTTTATCCTAGCAAAACCATGCAATAGAGGTAGAGGGGTGAAAATGACCTATAAGGATAGGTAGGGGGTGGAGACCTTCAATGGGTTTGAGGCTCTAGAGGCATTGGGTTTCCACGAGGAGGTTCTTGACATATTGTTCAATAGGGATGGCCTTGTGGGTGAAGATAAACCTTTGCCACTGGTGGTGTAGACACGCAAAAAGTCTTGATTGATACTATGCATCTTATTCTAATAAATTAACACCACTTCTTTTGAAATCACTTCGAATTAATTAATTAATTGAATAATCAACATTATTTAATTAAATTCAGCAAATTCAGCTATTAATCAAATAATTAAATTTATTGATTAATTCACCCTTCTTCTAACTAATATTCATTATATTTAATTAAATCAAATCATTTAATTAAATCCTCCTAAGTCATCTCATTTAATTAAATAAATCAAATAAAATGTCACAATCATCTAATCCATCCCAATTAATTAATCCTAAATCACTTTCTAATCATCATTAATAAATCATCCAGCTTTTAACTCCTTAAGAGTTAAATCAACCCATGGTCAACTAACCAAGCTACACATGAAAATCAATTCTTTTAATTAACTAATTCCTCTATTTATCCTCACAAAGGCATATTCCTCTCCACCACCCTCTATTCAATTTCCCTCCAAAGATTTCAAAATCTCTTACATCCTCAATAACTTCTCTTACATTTTCAATAACTTCTCTTACATCCTCTCACATCTCCAACCACATTCAATAAATTCTTCTTACAACCTTTCAAATCCTCTTACATTCTCATTTATTCCTCTAAATCCTCTTACATTCTCATTTATTCCTCTTACATTCTCATTTATTTCTCTTACATCCCCCTTCCCTCAACACATTTCCCAAAATGTGTTCCACTTTCCTCCAATAGAATTATGACAAGTGTCACATTCTCATTAGCTCTCATTTTATCCCACATTCACCAATTCCTCTCATTTTTCAACCCTTGAGTTCTATAAATAGAAGCATTCTCTTCACAATATGGATCCACAACTTCAAGCATTATCACTATAGCCATTTTCACTTCATAGCAATCACCATTTTCATCATTTTTGTTGAAAATGAAGGTAAAATTGTAGCTTAAAATTTGTAAATCATGTGTAACTATAGATTCAATTTTATTATTCTTTGTCACAATCTCTTGTTTATGATTAATTTTGAATTAGATCAATTTTAATGTTGTAGAAAGTAGACAGAAGATTGATAGAAGAAATATAAGACAAAATAGAAAGGACACAACATGTACGTGGAGAAACCCTTTCAGGAAAAAACTCCACCAGAATTGGTCTTTCTTGTATTATTTAACCTTGGATTAAGATTACAATAACATTGATTCAATTCTCCTTGATATGCTTCCTTTGTTCTTCAACAAATCTTCTTCACAACCTGCAATATTTTCTCACAAAGATCTCTCATACAATTGTTGCAATAATAGACAATATTCTTGCTTACAAACTCATAAGAGTTATCAAGTATATAATCATAAAACCTCTTGAGAAAATCCACACCTAGGGTTGCCAAGTTGAGTTCTCATATGCATGCACAAGTCAAACAAGAGTCTCCCTCAAAGTTGGCACCCAACACTGAAGTGTTAACCTTGTAGTTGTCAAAAAAT
Source organism: Sequoiadendron giganteum (assembly GCA_007115665.2). Classification (NCBI taxonomy): domain Eukaryota; kingdom Viridiplantae; phylum Streptophyta; class Pinopsida; order Cupressales; family Cupressaceae; genus Sequoiadendron; species Sequoiadendron giganteum. The sequence continues at coordinate 170,788,208 of CM021108.1, read as the reverse complement.
ATGTCATTCAAGCTCATCCTCAAAGCAGGCACCCAAACTGGGTCCCACTTAACTATTCATCGAAAATATCTTTTCCATGTAATAGTTGTAACTCAAAGATGCCAACTTGGGTGCCCAAGGTGGGCCCAAGTTAATCTTTGTTAATTGAAACACATATGTCACCTATTCATGCAAAACAATATGCATAAATGATCCTCCATCTGTTAACTGAATTTATCCCCCTGTTACATGTCCATGCAACTCAAGTCACTAAAGTTAACTAACATTCAACTGAAGATAACTAAAACATAACTGAACTAAACTTAATTGAATTAAACTAAACTAAACTAAACTAAACTAAACCTCGTAAACATCAATCCCTATTTTATAGGAACTCAACAAGCATAAATAAAAATCCCTATTTTGTAGGAACCTATGATGCATTTCTGAAGTGTACTCAATTCACCAACCAATTAACTGAACCAAGGTGGATCCCACCTCCCATGTGGGTGCCAATGTGCTCCTATTTTGTAGGAGCTCACTCCAAGGTGTCCCCACATGTTCCTATTATTTAGGAATAACTACAAATATCAAAATAAATGTTTATTTAATTCCAAATTAATCTCTTCCTAATCCTAGTGTTGTGTAACACATTCCAAGGACTTGGGAGATACATGAAATATGTTAAGAATGTAATTAAATGGCATCCTATTCCCAACATTCTCCCACTTGACATTATACATTGCAATTATTCTAAACAAGGAATCATTATTATAAATCAAGTACAAGACTCAAGACCAATGGCCTTCCTGCACTAACTAATCAATCCATGCCAACTTCAAATGCAACTTGCATAATCATGAAGCTCCAAGCAAATGATTAATACTCAAAACCAAGAGAACTTATCTGTAGGAACTGGTTTTGTAAGATAATCCGCAACATTAATTAAAGTGTCAACTTTCTCAATTAATACCTTCCCACTCTCAACCATTTCTCGCACAAAGTGATACTAAACATCAACATGCTTAGTACGAGCATGATACATAGGATTTTTGGCTAAACAAATAACACTCTGACTATCATATTCAAGTCTAAATTGCTTACAATTAAAACCAATACCTTTCCCAAGTCTCTGTAACCAAACTACCTCTTTGGAGGCATATGAAACCGCCAAGTGTGTTGAACTATTGAAAAATATTTTCTTACAAGTAACCATTCCAACATATATCTCTTACCATAAGAGAACTCAATCCTCGCCTATTTCTCCAAGTATCCATGAGGACCTGTAACCAACCAATCCATGCCAAACTCCAAATGCAACATAACACTATCATGAAGTAATCAAGCAAATGATTAATGTACCCAATACATAAGATAACTACACAAGATCGATGTCAAAGCTCCAATCATGAATCAAAAACATAAACATGGCAACATGATCTAACCATCTCCTCCAAGGAGATCACATGCATCATACCATACATAAACATCCCAATCTCAAGAGAACAAGTACCATGCCAAACTCTAAACGCGTATCAAGAGTAAACCATGACAAAATAGGAACCACTCTAAACCAAGAAAAAACATATCCCCAGTCACATGAAGATAACCTTACCAATGATGCATCCACGTCATTGCCAACAACTCCCACTAAACCATGGTATGAGCTACACATGGCATCATGACTACCATCCTTTTCATGAAGATCACTCTTTAACATCAAGCAAAGAGTCATCACTAACATTTTTACATGAAATGATCAATACATGATTACCGTCATCTGAGGATTCCTCTGTAGAAGAATCAAAAATCTTTTTCTTGTTCTTACAATCCTTCGTCACATGTCCCAATTTCCCACAATTCCAACACTTTACCTTACTCTGTCCTTCTGACTTACACTTCTCTTCCTTGTCTCCCTTAGGTTCCTTTTTCTTAGGCCTACCTTTTACAAACAAGGCATCTTGGATTTCTATTTTAGACTTCCTCGTCATCTCCTCTGATAGGAGATTAGGAATTATATTGTCCATCTTCGAATCTACACCACTACCATTTATAGCAATAATTAGATTTTCCCAAGACTCTAGTAAAGAACAAAGTAACAAAATGCATTTATCTTCATCTTCTAGCTTTACATCTACACATGCTAACTAACATAGAATCAAATTAAAAGCATTTAAATGATTTGCAATGGAATCATCATCTTTCATCTTTAAAGAATACAACTGTCTTTTCAGATATAAATTATTAGTAAGACTTTTGGTGTGATAGATATCACCTATTCTCTTCCACAATTTATATGTTGTAGTTTCATCTAAAACATTCAAGAGAACAACATCGAAAAGACATAATTGTATGGTCCCTCTTGCCTTCTTATCAAGCTTAGCCCAATCCTCATCTGACATCGTTGTAGGTGACTTTGTCTCATTACCAATAGCTAATCACTGATCGCTCTCTTCAAGGAGATCCTCCATTTTTAGTTTCCACATCTCATAATTAGATCCATTGAATCTTTCAATATCTAAACGAGAATTAAAACTCATTGTAACAAACTACCTTTACAAATCAACAATTGACACAATATTAAAAGCTCTCAGTACAACAAAAAAACCTTCAAACTTTTAAGAGAAAGGCGTCCCAAACTCTACCCAACTATTAGCTCTGATACCAAATATTGAAAATGAAGGTAAAACTATAGTAAAAAATGTAGCTTAAAATTTGTAAATCCTTTGTAACTGTTGATTCAATTTTAGTATTCTTTGTCACAATCTCTTGTGTATGATTAATCTTGAATTAGATCAATTTTAATGTTATATAAAGTAGACAGAAGATTGATAGAATAAATATAAGACAAAATAGAAAGGACACAACATGTACGTGGAGAAACCCTTTCAGAAAAAAAAATAACTCCACCAGAATTGGTCTTTCTTGTATTATTTAACCTTTGATTAAGATTACAATAACACTGATTCAATTCTCCTTGATATGATTCCTTTGTTCTTCAACAAATCTTCTTCACAACCTGCAATATTTTCTCACAAAACTCTCTCATACAATTGCTACAATAATAGACAATATTCTTGTTTACAAACTCATAAGAGAACTTATATAATATCGCAAAGCCTCTTGAGAAAATCCATGCCTAGGGTTGCCAAGTTGAGTTCTCATATGCATGCACAAGTCAAACAAGAGTCTCCCTCAAAGTTGGCACCCAACACTAAAGTGTTAACCTCATAGTTGTCAAAAATATCTTTTGCAAGCTCATCCTCAAAGTAGGTGCCCAAAATGGGTCCCACTTAACTGAACATTATTAGTATATTTTTCATGCAATAGTTGTAACTCAAAGATGCCAACTTGGGCGCCCAAGGTGGGCCCAAGTTAATCTTTGTTAACTGAAACACATCTATCATTGATTCATGAAAAACAATATGCATGAATGATCCCCCATCTATTAACTAAATGTATCCACCTGTTATTTGTCCATGCAACTCAAGTCACTGAAGTTAACTAACATGCAACTGAAGATAACTGAAACATAACTGAACTAAACTGAACTGAACCTTGTAAACATCAATCCTTATTTTATAGGAACTCAATATGCATAAATCAAAATCCATATTTTGTAGGAACCTAGGATGCATTTTTGAAGTGTACTCAATTCACCAACTAGTTAACTGAACCAAGGTGGATCCCACCTCCCATGTAGGCGCCCATGTGGTCCTATTTTGTAGGAGTTCTCCCAAGGCATCCCCACATGCTCCTATTATTTAGGAATAAATACAAATGTCAAATTAAATATTTATTTCATTCCAAATTAATCTCTTCCTAATCCTAGTGTTGTGCAATACATTCCAAGGACTTAGGAGATACATGAAATATGTTTAGAATACAATTAAATGGCATCTTATTCCTAATAATTTTTAGCTAAGTTATCACCATTTGGAGTCAATTTCACACTTAGAATCACATTCAACATCAAAGCTTATCAAAGATATTGGGAAAGGGATTCCTTTTCACATCAAAGGAGCACCACTCCCCTTGTGGGATGGAGGTTTTCTTAAGTTAGACTAGATTACATGCTTTGTTTGGTTCATTTCAAGTTTTTAACATGTTTTCTTGTCTTTCTTGGTCAAGAATCTCATAGGGAATGTCTTGTTTGATTTATAACATGTTTAACACTTGTTTGATGTTTCTTGTTAGTTAGTTGTAAATTGGACACAGGAACACGAAGCCACCTTTGTCCATTTGCGAGCCTGCAAAGCGTCACTTTTGTTCTACAACATTTCCATCGCCATCACCATGTCGTGCCACATTTGCTCGCCTCTGTCGCGCCGCATATGTTTCAACGTCGCACTTGACCTTTCTGTCTTCTATCTAAATTCTAATATGATAGAGCATCACCTTTACTATTGCATCACATATGCGCTCTCTGCCTTCTATAGAGCGTCGCCTTTGTTGTTCCACAAAGTGTCACCTTTGCCTTTTAGCATTGCATTTGACAATTGCAGAGCATCACATTTGTTGCACAGCGTCGCATTCATAGGAAAATGAGGAAAACTAAGTTGGAAATCTAAAATCATTTTTTAGTGCTCATTGTAATAGCCTAGGCTATCCAATTCTACATTTTATTTCATGTTTTAGGACCAACTAGAGTTATTTTGGGCTTAAAATTCACAAAGAACTCAAGCTTTGTCAAAGTTGGTTAAAATTGAACATTAGGAACTTACTAGACTTTGATTTTGGGCTAAAATTGAACAAGGCAAACTCACACTCAAGTTTGGTGCTTAAAATAAATTCACTATTGCTTTGAAGCCTAAAACGAATAAGTGATTAATTTGTGTGGTTTTGTCTTTAGTGCATCTTAAGTGTGTATCCTCTCCCCTTGCACTTCATGCGAGTTGGGGTGCAAGAGAAACACTTGAGCTATACTTTATTGCTTTGAGTCACCCTTAAGAGAGGGCTTCCTATGAGACACATCTCGCACCGGGAAACTCATAGGCAAGTTATTGGAGCACATTTACTGGTGGGCTATATCAAAGGTTGAGAAATCATGAGAAAGTACCTTCTATCCTGGACTGTATGACATACTTCACCTGGTACCACACCTTAAGTGGAACGAGAATGGTAGTAAGAGCCTTAAGTGGCAAAGCGGGTACACATACAGTTGGGTGTTCTCGGTTTGTTACTAAGAACCAAAATCCTTAATGCTTGTTGGTGCGAAAACGGTCGTTTTGAAGCCGCTTAACATCTTTACTATTCAATAGTAGAAACAAAAAAATCCTTTTGATCTCCAAATTTTAAGAATTTTAAGATTTGGTGGTCCTGAGAAGTGTGTGCCATGGAGGGAGCCAGTGTCATCAAATCTCTAATTGTTCACTTTTGTTGAAAATGAAGGTAAAACTGTAGTAAAATTGTAGCTTTAAATTTATAAATCCTGTGTAACTGTAGATTCAATTTTAGTATTCTTTGTCACAATCTCTTGTCTATGATTAATCTTGAATTAGATCAATTTTAATATTGTAGAAAGTAGAGAAAAGATATGATAGAAGAAATATAAGACAAAATAGAAAGGACACAAAATGTACATGGAGAAACCCTTTCGGGAAAAAAAATCCACCATAATTGGTTTTGCTTGTATTATTTAACCTTTGATTAAGACTACAATAACACTGATTCAATTCTCCTTGATATGCTTCCTTTGTTCTTCAACAAATCTTCTTCACAACCTGCAATATTTTCTCACAAAACTCTCTCATACAATTGTTGCAATAATAGACAATATTCTTGCTTACAAACTCATAAGAGCTAACTTATATAATATCACAAAGCCTCTTGAAAAAATCCACACCTAGGGTTGCCAAGTTGAGTTCTCATATGCATGCACAAGTCAAACACGAGTCTCCCTCAAATTTGGTCCCCAACACTGAAGTGTTAACCTTGTAGTTGCCAAAAATATCTTCTACAAGCTCATCCTCAAAGTAGGTGCCCAAACTGGGTCCCACTTAACTGAACATCTTTTCCATGCAATAGTTATAAGTCAAAGATGCCAACTTGGGTGCCCAAGGTGGGCCCAAGTTAATCTTTGTTAACTGAAACATATCTATCACCGATTCATGCAAAACAATATGCATGCATGATCCTCCATCTATTAACTAAATGTATCAACCTGTTATTTGTCCATGCAACTAAAGATAACTGAAACATAACTGAATTGAATTGAATTGAACTGAACTATCCCTATTTTATAGGTACTCAACATGCATAAATCAAAATCCCTATTTTGTAGGAACCTAGAATGCATTTCTGAAGTGTACTTAATTCACCAACCAGTTAACTAAACCAAGGTGGATCCCACCTCCCATGTGGGTGCCCATGTGCTCCTATTTTATAGGAGCTCACTCCAAGGTGTCCCCACATGCTCCTATTATTTAGGAATAACTACAAATGTCAAATTAAATGTTTATTTCATTCCAAATTAATATCTTCCTAATCCTAGTGTTGTGCAACACATTCCAAGGACTTAGGAGATACATGAAATACGTTAAGAATGCAATTAAATGGCATCCTATTCCCAACAACTTTGTCTAGTGTTTAGAAAAATCCAAGTGAGGAATCAACAAATTATGGCCATTTCTATCCTAGAATTGTAAAATCTATGACTTAGTTAAATAAATTGCTTGAATCTCAAACTTTGAAACAAACATTCAACAAGTCATCAAAATTTCAAACCCTTTAGAAAGAATGAATATCTTTTGAAAGATCCAAATATTACTACTTGTCCCTAGGGATTTTATCTTTAGAGGCTTCTAAATATTTGGGCCTATATCTCAATTTTTTCTCTCCAAAGTCAACTTGAGGAAACTATGGCTTTGACCCTTTTATTTTCACATAATGGACCTTGTGGAATGAAAAAGAGTTAAGACATAGACATTTATTTTGAACTAATCAAGACAAGTGTTGATGTGGTAAAAAGAATCCATTTAATCAAGATAAAAGACAATTGGACCCCACATATGTCCTTGTTCTCATGATTTCCAAAAAGGTCAAGATCTCAAAGCAAAAGTCTTTATGCAAAAACTTCAAGTTTAGGTGTCACACTCAAAAAGTTATCAAGAAGTACATTAGAAAGTGCATCCTCAAGCAATACACCAAGATAAGAAAGAAGTTCATGAGGTTTTATAGACTCGTTCCTTTGAACAATCCAGATATGTATGCTCAATTTGAACTACTCATCTAAGTCAAAGTTTGGTCTTTTGGATTTGAACCCTTTAGAAGTATAGCGTGTTCTTCAAAACCTTGGTCTTGTAAACAAAGTCTCTCTAGGTTCATCTAGGATCAAATCAACACTCTCATCCATCATCATCATCAACAAATCCCATCTCACAAATAACTCTTGGAACTAAGGAAAAATCATTCATACTAGGCTTTTGGTAAATCTTTCAATCAAAATAAAAATCACTTTGTTTAGCTAAACGTGTGTGGATGAATCCTTCTTCACATATCTAGTTGAATTATCACCTTTGTGGACAAATTTACTCCAAGATAACATCTAACATCTTGGGATTTATAAGTCCATTATTCAAATCAAACCAAATCCAAATTCAAATCCAAAAAATCCTAAAGTCTAGTGTTCCTCCAAAGTTCTCAAAAGTTAAAACATCCATATCATTCATTCTTCATTTATCACACCATCATCATTTGATCCTCAAACATCCTAGATTTTCTTTTGTACCTAAAGTTTAGACCAACCCAAGGAGTTAGAGGTTTACCTCCTATTCCTAAAAGTTGATCCTTTTTTTATTGTCTAAACAAGATCTCAACACAAGAAGATCATGGAGCAAAACAAAGAAACATCCACTTCAAGTGATTTGAGCCAAACTGCATCAAAATTCAACCCCAAGGAATCAATCAACCCTTGACTTAATCCCTCTCAATTACCTCAAAATTCTCAAGAAGGAGGTTGCCAAGTGGAGGATGTCACCAACAATTTCCAAGGGATGAACCAAGATGAAATACTTGAATTGATCCAAGATCCCGAAACTCACAAGATTGTCAACATGGTCATGAGGCTCCATCCCACACAATACATGTTGCAATTAGCAAAGGAAGGGGCTAAACTCCCTTTCGATTTTGATTTCAACACTAGTGTGGGACAACCTCTTGGGAGTATACCTCAAGCACCATTTATGCCTTCATTTCCAAATGTCATACAACCCATCATACAACCAACATCATCTCATGCTCCAAGTCAACTAATGATCACCAAGGGGAGTTCATTACTCCAAGCTCTTCAAACACATCCACTTGTTAATAACCAAAACTTGGAGTTAAACACAATCTTGGGCATGCCTAGCACTGTCCCGTAAGACCCAAAACATCCATATGTACCACTCATCTTTCATGATATAAATAACCCCTCCACTTTTTCCGCAACACCGACATACCCTCTTACACAAAGTTCCCTCCCCATGATATCACAAGGACAAGTGGATTTTTGTACACAAGTGGGAAATTTTGATGTATCATCCTCACTTTTGCAAGGGAACACACCACCAATCTTCCCATCATTCCCGCTATTGCCATCATCATCCACACCTAATCAAGGTATGGGGCAAATCCTTCCATCAAACACACCAATCCCTAATAAAACAAATCAAATCAATCCAAACACAAGTCAAATCAACAAATCCATCATACCAAATCCTCCAACCATGCCACCGATATCACAACACTAGGTGGCACCAATCCAACCAATCAACATACCAACTACGACAACCCAAACATCTCAAAACATGGTCTCCCAAGGACCAACCACATCAATCATACCATCTACCACCCAACCCATCTCCATCACTCAAAAAACACCACAAAAATCACCGCAACAAAATCTTGCCACCTCATCTCACACCATTCCACCAAATCCAAACATATGAAATCAATACATCACATTACAGGTAGCGCAATAAGCATACCAAAAAGCTTTGCAACAATTTCAAAGCCAACAAGTGTAAGCATAAGCGCAAGCTCAAGCACAGGTACATTCCCAAGTGCAAGCACACACATAAGATTTGATACAACAACAAGAAGCTACACAAGATGTACAAGCTGCATAAGCCACACAAGCCACACAAGCTGCACAAGTCACTCAACAAGTTCAAGCTCAACCACAAGCACAAGCTTTGGCCTATCAGCAAGCCTTGCAACAATACACACAACAATAAGCATTGATAGCACAAAAACAACAAACCACACAACAAAAAGCATATCAACAAGCGTTATTGGCCCAACAACAACAAAAACAAGAAGCCCAACAAAAAGTATTGTTGGCACACTAACAACAACAAGCATACCAACAAGCAATACTTGTGCAACAAAGATTTCATCAACCTTTCGCGAACAAACCATAAAATTCCTTAAATCCCAACATGCAAACCATCCCACCCATCACCCAAGCAACCATACCACCATCTCAAAACACATTCATCCCACCACCCGATCCACAAATTGATTTGTCCACACAAGTTAAATTGATCTCACAACAAATACTGGACATACAATCAGGAAAGACAAAGAAATCACAAGGGAATTTATGCCCCTATCCATTTAACAGAAGCATTGTGATGGTTCCATTTCCACCAAGCTTTGAAATATTGAAGTTTGATAAATACTGAGGAACTAGAAGTCTTGAAGATCATATTAAGGAATTCCATATACACTGTATGGAGGTCGCATACGATGATTCTTATTTAATGTGACTCTTCCCTTAGAGCTTGGCTGGTCTAGCAATGGAATGGTTCTCCCACCTTCCCCCAGGAATTAAAAAGTTTCAAGAAATTATGGAAAAAATCATTGAAAATTATTCATTTAACTTAGGTATGGAGGCGAGCTTGGAAGAATTGTCCAAGCTAAAACAAGCGAAAGGAGAAAAATTCACAACCTTCTTGCAATGATGGTGATCCAAGGCCAACAAGAAAAAATGGTCCATGCCAGAAGAACAAAAAATCAAGATTATCATCTCAAACCTTGAAGGGACCTTGTCCTTTCATTTGAAAATGTAATGCATAACCACATATGACCAGTTAATTCTAAAAGCGCTCAACATCGAAAGAGCCCTTATAACACAAGGGGGCACACCCACATCCCAAGATAATTGACCATCAACAAGTTACAATGCCAAACCTCACACATGGGCTAAGAGCAAGAACGTCGCCAATGATGGTGTCGTTGATGCTAAATTTGTTATCAGTGCTCCAAGGCCAAATGTGCAACAACAAATGTACCAACAACCACAAAATAACACATCACAACAACAACCCAACAATGAAAATGTCAACAACCTAAATGCTCAAGGGGGACCACCCCCAAAGAACAAATATCCCTCTAAACGAAATTACACACCACTTGGAGAACCAATCGAATCAATCATGCAACAATTGGTACAAGCAAATCTCATAAAAATCCCTATTTACAAAAATTACCAAGAGCCTCAAGTTAAACCACCATGGTATAACAAGAAACACCTTTGTGACTTTAATAAAATAACGGGACACACGACAACCAGTTGCATGTGACTTAAAAATCTAATCCAAGATCTCATTGATGATAAGACCATAACCATTGAACAACCCACCAGGAATCAAGATCTTAAAATATATGCAAGTCCGATGCCAGATCATAATAAAGGAAACAACAATGGCAAAGGGAAGTACGCCGATGTAAATCATATCTATGACCATGTGGTTGCATCCTTGGATGAGTGGGTAACAATCATAAATATCAAAGGATCTAGAGCTAAGTGTGGAGTCACCACACGTGGCACAAAATTACTATCCCCAAACCTTCACAAACGTCCAAGGTACCCGCCATAAATCTGAAATCAATCCCTAATTGTTACAATGTCTTAGATCAACTGAAAAAGACTCCCACCCAAATCTCCATCATGGAGTTGCTAAAAATATCACCCGCACATAGGGATATTCTAGAGAAGGCATTGGCTACATCCTCCATTACCACATACCTTGATGCAAACTAGTTTCAAGCTATGGCCAGACATATCACTACACCACATCTCTTCACTTTCTCTGAACATGATCTCCCAACCCAGTCATCTCACAACCGTGTGCTCCATCTTGAAGTCCTAGTACACAAGAACAAAGTCAAAAGAGTCCTAGTGGATGGAGGTGCGGGTTTAAATATTTGTACCTTGAAGTTGGTAAAAAATTTGGGATTCTCAAAAGATGTTATTGAAAAAGGAAAAGGTATCACAATTAGAGCCTATGATGATCAAGAACGGGTGCCTCAAGGCACCATTCAAGTCCCCATTCAAGTGGGACCAACAATCATGGAGACCACTTGCCAGGTTCTTGACCTTGAACTTCCCTATAATATTATTTTGGGGTGCCCATGGATCCATGGGATGTAGGATTTTGTATCCACATTCCATCAATGTGTCAAATTTACCTATCAAAACCAAGAAGTCACAATCCATGGTGATCCTGATCCTTTATATTATTGCAAAAATTTGGAGGCCAAGTATTATAAGA